>CM060342.1:32468440-32488440 GCA_030674155.1 Stramonita haemastoma
TGATACAGCACTTTGTAAAAAGTAAAGTAGCTGATGATACAGCACTTTGACTGTAAAAAGTAAAGTAGCTGATGGTACAGCACTTTGACTGTAAAAAGTAAAATAGCTGATGATACAGCACTTTGACTGTAAAAAGTAAAATAGCTGATGATACAGCACTTTGAATGTAAAAAGTGGAATAGCTGATGATACAGTACTTTCACTGTAAAAAGTAAAATAGCTGATGATACAGCACTTTGTGAAAAGTAAAATAGCTGATGATACAGCACTTTGACTGTAAAAAGTAAAATAGCTGATGATACAGCACTTTGGAAAACATAAAATAACTGATGACACATAACTTTGACTGTAAAAAGTAAGATAGGTGATGATACAGCACTTTGACTGTAAAAAGTAACATAGCTGATGATACAGCACTTTGACTGTAAAAAGTAAAATAGCTGATGGTACAGCACTTTGTAAAAAGTAAAATAGCTGATGATACAGCACTTTGACTGTAAAAAGTAAAATAGCTGATGATCCAGCACTTTGACTGTAAAAAGTAAAATAGCTCATGATACAGCACTTTGACTGTAAAAAGTAAAATAGCTGATGATACAGTACTTTCACTGTAAAAAGTAAAATAGCTGATGATACAGCACTTTGTGAAAAGTAAAATAGCTGATGATACAGCACTTTGACTGCAAAAAGTTAAATAGCTGATGATACAGCACTTTGGAAAACATAAAATAACTGATGACACATAACTTTGACTGTAAAAAGTAATATAGCTGATGATACAGCACTTTGACTGTGAAAAGTAAAATAGCTGATGATACAGCACTTTGACTGTAAAAAGTAAAATAGCTGATGATACAGCACTTTGACTGTAAAAAGTAAAATAGCTGATGATACAGCACTTTGACTGTAAAAAGTAAAATAGCTGATGATACAGCACTTAATCTGTAAAAAATAAAGTAGCAAATGATACAGCACTTTGACTGTAAAAAATAGCTGATGATACAGCACTTTGCAAAAAGTAAAATAGCTGATGATACAGCACTTCGACTGTAAAAACCAAACTATGTGATGATACACCACTTTGAAAAAAGTAAAGTAGCTGATGATACAACACTTTGTAAAAAGTAAAATAGCTGATGATACAGCACTTTGACTGTAAAAAGTAACATAGCTGATGATACAGCACTTTGACTGTAAAAAGTAAAATGGCTGATGATCCAGCACTTTGACTGTAAAAAGTAAAATAGCTCATGATACAGCACTTTGACTGTAAAAAGTAAAATAGCTGATGATACAGCACTTTGACTGTAAAAAGTAAAATAGCTGATGATACAGCACTTTGACTGTAAAAACCAAACTAGGTGATGATACACCACTTTGTAAAAAGTAAAGTAGCTGATGATCCAGCACTTTGACTGTAAAAAGTAAAATAGCTGATGATACAGCACTTTCACTGTAAAAAGTAAAGTAGCTGGTGATACAGCTTTTTGTGAAAAGTAAAATAGCTGATGATACAGCACTTTGACTGTAAAAAGTAACATAGCTAATGATACAGCACTTTGACTGTAAAAAGTGACATAGCTGATGATACAACACTTTGACTGTAAAAAGTAAAATAGCTCATGATACAGCACTTTGACTGTAAAAAGTAACATAGGTGATGATACAACACTTTGACTGTAAAAAGTAAAATAGCTGATGATACAGCACTTTGTAAAAAGTAAAATAGCTGATGATACAGCACTTTGACTGTAAAAAGTAAAATAGCTGATGATCCAGCACTTAATCTGTAAAAAAAATAAAGTAGCAGATAATACAGCACTTTGACTGTAAAAAATAGCTGATGACACAGTACTTTGTAAAAAGTAAAATAGCTAATGATACAGCACTTTGACTGTAAAAAGTAAGATAGCCGACGATACAGCACTTTGACTGTAATAAGTAAAATAGCTGATGATACAGCACTTTGACTGTAAAAAGTAAAATAGCTGATGGTACAGCACTTTGACTGTAAAAAGTAAAATGGCTGATGGTACAGCACTTTGACTGTAAAAAGTAAAATAGCTGATGGTACAGCACTTTGACTGTAAAAAGTAAAGTAGCTGATGATACAGTACTTTCATCGTAGAAAGTAAAATACCTAATTCAACCAGCCACCTTGGCACAGTGGTTAGCATCTTGGGTAAAGGATTGGAAGGTCCCTGGTTGAAATCCCAGAAAAGTGTTGGAACATTTTGGACTCTGGCCAGCTCCCACCCAGAGTGAATTGCCCATGGGCTGATTGGAAAGACTGGGACCATAAGGTTGAGTTTCATGCATTTTACAGATATAATGTTGAGAGTGTTGCTCAAATTACATGACCAAAACGTCAGGTGTCTGTATCTCTCGGACCTGGCGGATTGGCGTTCTAGAGGTTACTAAGGCACATGCTTAGAGAGCAAAAAGTCCTGGTTCAAAGTGTATGGTGATTCCATCCCCGTTAAGGCCAGAAACTTTCCTCCATCCACTAGACAATGAGTGGTTGTCTGGTGCTTGTCTTTTGGATGAAATGAGTAAAGGAGGTCCCATGTGTTACACATTAGGCGCACGTAAAAGAACCCACGGCAAGAAGGGAGTTATCCCCTGCAAAATTCTGTAGAAAAAGCCACCCTGTTATGGAAACAAATACAGTTGAAGACAGGCAAAAAAATGGATGGCGCTGCTCTTGTGGTGACACGTTCTTTTCAGGGAGAGCAGCCTGAATTTTACAGAGATAAATTATTTGCTGTGACTTGAAGTGGTATACCATAATACTATGCTACTGTATACACTACGCTTCACTACATTACACTACACTACACTACACTACACTGTACTCTACTGTACTCTACTGTACTCTACTGTACTCAGCTCTGCTCAGTTCTGCACTGCTCTGCTCTGCTCTGCTCTGCTCTACTGCACTGCACTGCACTGCACTGCACTGCACTGCACTGCACTGCACTGCACTGCACTGCACTGCACTGCACTGCACTGCACTGCACTGCACTACACTACACTACACTACACTACACTACACTACACTACACTACACTACACTACACTACACTACACTACACTACACTACACTACACTACACTATACTATACTATACTATACTATACTATACTATACTATACTATACTATACTATACTATACTATACTATACTATACTATACTATACACTGGGGTATACGATGATAAGGAGCACAGAGAGCAGCCCAGTCAATATGTCTCAAAGCATATACACTTCTATAGCACCATCATTACATTAGGCTCATCGTCATTGATCATCATGCAATAAAAGAAAACTGATCTGGCGGCCTTAGTTGTTCTGGTCTCATGGTGACCTAAATATTGCAGTGGTTTCTTCTTCGTGTGTTAAGTGTGTGTTGCACACGGAACCTTGCTTTATCATCTGAAAGACTAGCACCCAGATTACCACTCAAGGTCTAGTGGACGGGAGAAAAGCTGGGGCTCAAATGGGGATGGAACCCTCACTTTCAGCTTTCTTGGCAGGTGCAACACCTGTGGACCACAGATTCCCATCTTGACCATCAGGAGCCCTGAACATTGAGCACATGGGTTTGATCCCAGGTGTGGACAGGTGTGAGAGAAAAGAGTATAGCAGGAAAACATCAAGGATTAGGATGTGGACTGCGGCCCAGACAATAGGCTGCGTCACTCCTTGATGTCAGCACAGTGCTAAAGCCTGCATGACAACAGTGTTTTTCTGTGTCATGTCATGATGTCAGCACAGTGCCATGGTTCTACCTTGACATGTCATGATGTCAGCACAGTGCCATGGTTCTACCTTGACATGTCATTATGTCAGCACAGTGCCAAGGTTCTACCTTGACATGTCATGATGTCAGCACTGTGCCATGGTTTGCACGACAAGTGTTCTTTGTTATGTCATGATGTCAGCACTGTGCCAAGGTTCTACTTTGACATACCATGATGTCAGCACAGTGCCAAGGTTCTACCTTGACATGTCATGATGTCAGCACTGTGCCAAGGTTCTACTTTGTCACGTCATGATGTCAGCACTGTGCCAAGGTTCTACTTTGTCATGTCATGATGTCAACACAGTGCCAAGTTTCTACTTTGTCATGTCACGATGTGAGCACAGTGCCAAGGTCTGCATGACAACAGTGTTCTACTTTGTCATGTCATGTCTTGATAGCCTTCATTCAGGACCATACTTTAGCATTACAGCCGGAACTCTCCATATAGGAGAAAAAAGCATCTGAAGTCGGAATATCCCTGCCTGTATGGGAGGGAATATCAAGCAATTTTTCATCCAGTGTGTACTTACGTTATCACGATGATTCTCGTGTATGAGTAGTGGGATTGTGTGCATATTCCGGGTTTCCCTAGGGTGTTAAACTGAGAAACACCCAACAACAACAATAGAAACACCCAACAACAACAGAAACACTCAACAACAACAACAAAACAAACAAAAATAATAACAATCTGTATGCAACCTGCTCCTCTCCCCTCCCCATCTCAGCGCATCAGGAGATAAGAGCTGGCGTGCTTGCTGATTTTTTTTCTTTTCTCAAGTTGTTTTCCTGTCCAGTTCTCTTTCTTTCTTTCTTCTTTCAGCTTCCTTACCTTCTTTTGTCTGCTTTCAAGGTTACATCTTGTCTGCATATAATGCATGTGTACTGAACAAACAAGGTTTAAGCCATATCACATTTTGTGGCATTTCCTTTTTTCCAGAGATGGCAACGGCAGCAGACCCATCAACGCTAGACTGCCCAGTTTGTAGTGAAAACTTTAAAGAGCCAAAACTTTTAGTTTGTAACCACATTGTTTGCAAAAAGTGTGTCATGGACTGGCTGAGAAAAGCTGGACAACATGGGGGGTGCCCTCTGTGTCGTGCACCCATCCTCACCCCCTCTCCACCCCCACAAGATGACCTTGAAGGCCTTGTGGATGCCCTGCCTACTGACCTTGTTCTTGAGGCCAAAGTAGAGACTAAAAAGCTCCTGACCAGTAGCAATGTGTGTGGAAGCTGTGACACAAACCTTGCAGCCGTTTCGTTTTGTTTGCAGTGCAGAATGAAACTCTGCACCAACTGTACAAAGGCACACAAAGGAATCCCAGCTCTGAAGAGTCACAGGACAGAAGATTTAAACCAGCTGACTGCAGAGTCTCTGGATGCAGCACCACGTGTCCACTGTCACAGTCACGATGACCGGCTGCCTGAACTGTTTTGTTCTGCCCATGGTCTGTTGATCTGTGGCCTGTGCTCCTCCACCACTCACCGCCAGTGTCCTGTGCAGCTCCTACATCAGGCAGCTGAGGAGAAGAGGAAGGAACTGAAACGACAGATTCAAGACCTGCTGGACAGTGAGAAACGCTTACAGACACAGGTATGTGAGAGGAAGGTACTGGCCATTGTGTGGAGGACATGCATGCTTCCATACATTAATTGTATTCTGATAAATGATGTAGGTAGCTTATAATCTCTGTTGCATTTGTAGAGATTCCTAAACAGGAATTCTAGGTTACCACTCTAATTCTTAGTCCAAGCTGTCTGGGCACCAGAAATAAGAGAACCCTAGCCTTCCTAAAGCCCTTTAATATCCATAAAGAGGATTAGGAATTGCCTGATTATTGGGGTGGGAGTGATGAAGATGGTTAGGAAGGGGGTAGAAGAAATAAAGAAAGAAAAGAAAAAAAGACAAGTTGATGAAATTAATAATAACAACAACAACAATAATAATAATAATAATAATAATAATAATAATAATAATAATAATAATAATAATAATAATAACAATAATAATAATAATAAAACATGGAATTTATATAGTGCTATATTTTGTAAAAACAAATCAAAGTGCTTGCACTCGACCCTCACAACAAACAACCAATGACAATAAATAATTCTAGCAAGTACGAAAGCACACACACGCGCGCGCGCGCACGCGCACACCACACACACACACACACACACACACGCACACACACACAGGCACACACACACACACACACACACACACACACACACACACACACACACACACACACACACACACACACACACACACACACACACACACACAACACTTATAGAGGTTATACATTTTGACATGGTGAATGGAATTTCAATTGTTGAAGGCAGGGACAAATAGGAGATGAAAACAGAAGGCAAAAATCTTAGGTTTGAAACAAGTGTGTCTTGAGGTTGGATTTAAAAGTGTCATATGTAGGCTTTTGCCGAAGGGAGAGAGGGAGGTCATTCCAGATTGATGGACCAGAAATAGAGAAAGAGCGGTGGCCAACGGTAGATAGGTTGAATCTCGGAATTTTTAAGAATAAGGTATCTGCAGCCGAGCGGAGGGAACGAGAAGGTGTGTACACGTGAAGACATTCACATAGGTAGGAGGGTGCTGTTTTGTGGAGACATTTATAACAGAGAGTCCTGATCTTATAGTTTACTCTCTGTGGCACAGGCAGCCAGTGGAGAGATTGCAAGAGAGGAGTAATGTGTTCAGATTTTTTCTTTCTGAGGACCAGTCGAGCTGCAGAGTTTTGTATACATTGGAGAGAGTGGATAGATGATGCTGGCAGACCAGCCAAAAGAGAACTGCAATAGTCCAGACGTGAAAGAATAAGAGAAGTGACTAGTTTGGATGTTGCATCAGTGGACAGGTACTTTCGAATTGCACTAATGCGCCGTAGTTGATAGTAGCATGACTGACAGGTCTGGGTGATGAATTTTTGCATGGAGAGTGTGTTGTCAATAACGACTCCTAGATACTTTACAGCACTGGATAGAGTGACTGACGTATTGCCGAATTCTATTGAAGTTGTTGTGATAAAAGACAGTTTGTGTTTGGTCCCTACAAGCATGGATTCAGTTTTATCTGCGTTTAATTGTAATTTGTTCTGTATCATCCAGTTTGGGATATCTTGAAGGCAGTAAGACATATTTGTCAAGAGAGAAGGCAGGTTTTCAGGTGTATCACTGCTTAGAATCTGAGAGTCGTCTGCATAAAAGTGATGGTTGATCTGATGACGGTTAATAACATGTGATAGGGGAGCAGTATAGAGAGTAAAGAGAACAGGGCCTAGAACAGATCCTTGAGGGACTCCGCATTCTAGTTTGGTTGGTGTGGAATGAATCTTGTTTACTGCCACAGTTTGGAATCGGTTTGTCAGGTACGAACTAAACCAGGTGAGGGCAGTGCCTTTAATACCAAAAGTGTTTTTTTTTTATTTTTTTATTTTAATCTTTTATATCGAGGATAACAGAATAAGCAATCATGTGCTTTTTTTTCATCCGGTCCCCGTGTGTATGCAGTTTTGTAAATATTGTCATCTGTTCCCACCGGCACACGATGGCCTACTCTTACGAAAAGCGGAACAGGATTTAACGTGTGCGCAAGATGTTCTGCGTGCGTTCGCACACGGGGCCTCGGTTTAAAGTCTCATCCGAAGGACTTTTGGGAGAGTAGAGTCAGCACTGATGTTAACTCCAGGAGAAAAATCTCCTCGACGGGACTCGAACCCGGGTCTTCAAATTGCGAGCGCAATGTTCTGACCACTAGGCTATCGCCCCCCCCCCCCCCCCCCCCCCCCCCCTTTGGAGACGGGAGAGAAGAATTGAATGGTCTATAGTGTCAAATGCTGCAGATAAGTCGAGAAGAGTGAGGAGGGAGATTTTCCCTGAGTCAGAGGCATGTAGAAGCGAGTTTAAGGTGTGCACTAGGGTGGTTTCGGTGCTGTGGTTGATGCGGTAGGCAGACTGGAACGGGGGGAGGAGACTATTGGAATGGAGATGGCTGTTGAGTTGTTTCAGAACAACTTTTTCAAGGACTTTAGAGATAAAAGGCAGATTGGAAACAGGTCTATAGTTCTTCAGAGTGTTAGGGTCGAGGTCGTGCTTTTTGAGTAGGGGTGTAACTATTGCAGTTTTGAGAGCTGGTGGAAAAATCCCTGAAAGAAGAGATGAGTTTACAATTTTCGTGATGGTGGGTATAAGCTGTGGAAGGCACTGAGTGAAAAGAGAAGCAGGTATTGGATCAAGATCGCATGATTTTATCGTCATTTCTTTCAAAATTGTCATGATTTCACTCTCGGTTGCTGGATGAAGGGAAAGGAGAGGAGTGCCAGCGAATTGGGGATCAGGAGGCGCAGGTTGGAAAGAAGACTGATCCAGTCTGGAACGAATATTGCGGACTTTGTCAGAGAAGAATGAAGAAAAAATAGCAGGAAGTTCAGAATGGCTGTAGGCGGTAGGCAGAGGACTTGCCTTATCAGATCCAAGAAGAGTTGAGGTGAGGGAAAAAGAGAATTTCATTGATGTAGCATTGAGAACTTGAGCAGAATAGAAATTTGTCTTAGCTGAATGGATTAAGGATTTGACTTTGTTGGTTTGTTTTCGTAAAAGATGTCTGTTAATTTCAGTTTTTATTTTGCGCCACTGCCGCTCTAGCTGTCGGCGTTTACGCTTTGCAACCAAAATTTCGTGAGTGTACCATGGGGCACAGGGTCTATCGCGCAGGAAGAGGTCCGAAGAAGGTGCATGCTCATCGAGCAGTTGACTGAGAACATTACTATAGTGTGTAGAAGGGTTAGTGTTATCAGGAGTTTGTGATAGGCGTTCAGCAGCTTGGGAAGAAAAGATTTGAATATTGATGGCTTTGAGGTTGCGACGGGTAACGTGCTTTTTCTTTCTGATAGGCTTTGCGATGTTCAGAAAGAAAAGGATAGCAGAATGATCAGAAAGCAGTTCATTACTGACAGATACGGATGTGATGAGATTTAGTGAGGCATCAGTGATGAGCCAGTCTAAGATGTGGCCTGATCTATGTGTTGGTTCATTTACTAGCTGGGAAAGAGAGTGGTTAGACAAGGAAAGAGAAAGACGTTTGATATCGGGAGAAGACTGGTTGTCGAAGTGGAAGTGGAAGTCACCGAGAATGATAAGTTTCTTGGGAGACAAGCTGTAGTGGTCAAGGAGGGACTGAAACTCTTGGTGGAAAACTGAAGATGTTAGGTTGTTTTTACGGCTAGGAGGCGGACGGTACAGACAGCAGAAAGTAATAGAATGGCCTGGTAAGTTGAGGTTGAGTTCAGAGACTTCAAAAGATTCAGGTGAGAAAGGGAGAGAGTTGCAGGAAGAAAGAGCTGGATGCAGTGTGTCTTTGTAGATGACAGCAATGCCACCTCCACGGGAGAGTCGGGGGAAAGAAAGAGTCGTGTAGCCAATAATATCAATTATATTATTCAATAATATCTCAACTCACTCAGCAGTCACACTGAATACACAGTGAGTGTCATTCATTGAATGTGACACTTCAGACCGAGCAACTTTCTTTCATAACTATATTTCACTACTTAAAAAAAAGACTAAACTAAAACATAAATTACACTGCAAGTACCACTCATTCAAAAACTTTTATACTATTGTCCAGTACTCAAGCACCATCAATAGATCAAGAATCAGTCTCAGATCAGATTAACCAATGAGTAGAATCACAAAGCAATAGCAATCAGGGATACTGATCAGTAATGTCCATGAGCTAGAAAGGAACATATTATCAATAAACTGTTTGATCTCTTTATGAAATGAAATAGTATTACAGGTCAGGGGTGCAAACTACCACAAGACCAACATTCTATAATACAGCATATTCTTAATGCCCACTTATTAACCATCAAACACTAAGCTACAGTTTACAACAGTTAAAACCTAGTCTATAAAATATATTTGCACTCTATCCAGATACAAACTCTTATGAGAATAATTATTCTCAAGCAAACCTAATATATCCACAAAAGGTATGACATAATTATATTAACCATACTCACACATGTCTTATTTACTTGAGAGTAGATGATGGCAATTCACAGAACTTTGTCAGAAGATCCACGACACCAAAGAATGGCAAAAGAATGGACACAGTCTCTTGTAATACCCCTGCCAAAGAAAGGAAACCTCAAGCAATGCCAGAACTACAGAACCATCAGTCTCATAAGTCATCCTAGCAAGATCATGCTGCAGGTAGTCCTCAACAGACTGAAAAACCAAGCGGAAAAACTCCTGGCAGAAGAACAAGCAGGCTTTAGACCAAAATGCAGCACAATGGAACAAATTTTCAATCTGAGAATTCTGATAGAGAAGCATCTCCAACACCAAAAAGACTTGTACCACAATTTCATAGACTTCAAAAAGGCCTTTGACAGGGTATGGCATGACGGCCTCTGGCAAGTACTCAGGCACTTCAACATTGACAGCTGCCTAATTGAAGTCATCAAGGCTCTGTACGAGAACGCAAAAAGTGCAGTTTTCATGAATTATCACGTGGGCGAGTTCTTCAAGACCACGGTTGGGGTTCGCCAGGGCTGCCTTCTCTCACCTGTACTCTTCAACCTCTTCCTCGAAAACATCATGACAGAGACACTGCAAAACCACCACACTTCCATCTCCATTGGTGGAAGACCCCTTTGCAACCTCAGATTTGCAGATGACATTGTCTCATGGGCAGCAGCAAACAAGAACTGCAAATCCTCACAGACAATTTAACAGATCGAGCGAGCGCATACAGCATGGAGGTCAGTACAGAGAAATCAAAGATCATGGTCAACAGCGCGAAATAATGACATCACGGAAATAAAGATGAATGGAGAAATACTAGAAGAGGTGAGCCAATTCAAATACTTAGGCTCCATCCTAACAAAAGATGGCACATCAAACAATGAAGTGAAAGCTCGCATTGCAACTGCAACATCTGCTCTAGTCAGACTCGAGAGGATCATCAGAAGCAACAACATCAGCTTCTGCACCAAATACCACCTTTACAAATCCCTCGTGATATCTATCCTCCTATATGGCTGTGAATCATGGACTCTGACAGCAGAGTTAGAGAGGAGAATCCAAGCATTCGCGAACAAGTGACCACAGAAGACTCCTCAAAATATCATACAAAGAACACAAGACCAATAACTATGTGAAAGAAGAAATCAAAAAGCGTGTGGGCCCCCAAGAGCCTTTGCTCTCCACCATAAAGAGGAGAAAGCTGATGTGGTTTGGTCACACCACAAGACACAACACCCTAGCAAAAACCATCCTGCAAGGAACAGTCGAGGGCAAGAGAAGAAGAGGCCGCCAAAAGAAATCATGGGTTGACAACATCAAAGACTGGACCGCCCAACCCCTGCAACACCTCCTACTAGCCACACAGGATCGTGAAGCATGGAAAAAGATCTCTGTTGCGTCTTCTCTCATGTCCCCCCTACGTCCTTTGGGACATGACTGACGTGAGTGAGTGAGTGAGTGAGATGATGGTCTATCCTATGAAACTATGAAAACATTACATGTAAAAGGCTTTAGGTCTAATTAAAAAAACATCCCAAAGATATTACAATGTCAGTGCACCTGTTTTAAAATTGCTGTCATTCCTCACATTTTTTAAAACCCTGCATTGTCAGCAATGAAAACTTTACAAAACCAACATTAGGCTTTCACACCCATCTATGTATTAAGTGATAAGCCTTAACTGGAATATGTTCAGCATTTTATTAGCTGAACAATATTCTGAAAAAGGTTAAGCTTTCAACAAAGGTACTGACTCACATCTTCCACCCAAATTCACACACTTCAAAATTTCTAAAACAGAATTAAACATGTATCTGCTTAGCCTTTCAAAACTAACTTGAATAAAGCTTTACAACGCTCAAAATAGTTAAACAAATTAATAGCAAAACCATACCTTAATGAGGAACAACCAACTCAGAGAGTCTTATGCAACAACCTCCCTGTCCCACTGCTGTCTGACAAGAAGAAGTCAGGGGAAGTAGAATAAGGGAATCACTCTTCCAAACAATAGAGTCAACTCTTGCAGTACAAGGCAGTCAACTGCTATTACCAAATTTAGGTTTAGTAATACAAGACACAAAAGCTACCCTTTTGTGGGACGTGTCACATATTCACCTTTAAAGACTGTACTGTTGTTGAGCACATAAGCAAGACTTGTGTTCGAAGAGGATGAAGAGATAGCTTCTCTGGTAAACTTACAACATAATTTCTGCGCCTTTTCCTTTTCTTGATTTGCCCAAATACCCATTGCTGAAACATCTGGATGTTTGCCCAAATACCCATTGCAGCAACATGTGGGTGGTTACCCAAATACCCACTGCAGCAACATGTGGTTACAGGTGTTTGCCCAAATACCCATTACAGTAATATGTGGGTGTTTGCCCAAATACCTATTACAGCAACATGTGGTTACAGGTTATTGCCCAAATACCCACTGCAGCAACATGTGGTTACAGGTGTTCCTTGAAGGTTTGCCCAAATACCCATTACAGCAACATGTGGGTGTATGCCCAAATACCATTACAGCAACATGTGGGTGTTTGCCCAATACCATTGCAGCAACATATGGGTGTTTGCCCAAATACCCATTGCAACAACATGTGGGTGTTTGCTGCAGATCCAGCAGCCAAGGACAAGGTGGCCAACATGCGCACACAAGCCAAGAAAGTCTTTGATGACCTGCAGCAGTGTGTGGAGAGGCAGCGTCATCAGGTGGAGAACAGCATCCAGGTGTGGGAAGACGAGATGGGGCTGAGCCACTTGCAGCAGCTGAGGGCGGACATCACCTCACTGATGCTATCCTGGAAGAACTGGTGCAGTCTGCAGCAGAGGATGCTCTGCTGACCATGCAGAAAGACATGAGCTGCCGAGTGGAGAAGCTGAAAGACGGGAGTCCAGAAGCAGTAGCAGGCAGGACCTGGCCTGTGTGGTCATTGACAGCCATCAGCTGACTCAGATCAAACAGATGATTGCCACTTTAGGTAAGGGGATGTACAGAATTAGTGCTGTTTTTCAATGAGTGTCTGCTTTTGTGGAGAGAGAGAAGAGAGAGAGAGAGAAGAGAGAGAGAGAGAGAGAGAGGAGAGAGAGAAGACAGACAGACAGACAGACGACAGACAGACAGACAGACAGACAGAGAAAGAAAGAAGAAGAAAGAAAGAAGAAAAGTGTGTGTGTGCGTGCGTGGTGCTGATGCGCGTGCGTGCGTGTGTTATTGTTGTGTGTGTGTTATGCGTTGTGTGTGTGTGTAGTGTGTAGTGTGTGTGTGTGTGTGTTTTGTGTCAGTGTGTGTGTGGTGTGTGTTTGTGTGTAATACTCAGTGACCTGTGTGGCAGGAAGCGCACAGTAGTGTTGTTCACACATGCACTCTGTTGTTTCTGTGGACAGGACAACAAGGTCCCACCTTACTCCACCACCACGCTGCCCCACCCTCAGGAGTCAGCGACCTAACGTCCACCACGACACCACTACCCCCCAGGGAGGTCAGCGACCTCACGTCCACCACCACCACCACTAAACCCCGGCGCCTGGCCAGTGTCTTGAAGAGAGGGGACCGGTGAAACTGAGAATGACGCTAGCTTGTTTTCATTGGAAATCTATTGTGGTGTTGTGATGTCATCAGATGTGTTCTATCTGTCACTGATGTGTGTTGTGATGTCATCATGATGTTGTATATCTATTGTTTGAACTATTTTGTAATTGGTGAAAATTTTCATCTGATCAATGTCAAAAAGCATTTGTAAATAAACTGTCTTTAGAAAGTGTAGTTTCAACTTGAAAGTGAATCAGAAATTGTAAACTCAACTGATAAATCAAATGCACTCTTTCCGAGACTTTAGGGTTATTCGTTCATGTAATTGGATATGTTGATTTTGATTTGTCTGTACATATACCATAAAGGGATCTATACATGATGTTAAAATGTGTTGACATATCAATGTTACAGTCAACACCATAAAAACTCATTATTTTACATTTTCGGTATTCCAAAGGAAATGCCCAAATACAATTAAAGCAACACCGTGTTGACAGTCAAGATCAAAATGATTATAAGCGTAATTGAAGTCTTAATGCAAGGCACATTGATGGACACCATTGTTCATCCATAGAACATAGGAGTAATCACCTGCAAACACGTCATTTTTATATCTGAAGGCAATATTAGTGTGTACATTTCATTAACAGATATTGAACTATGTTACTAACAAAAATGAGCCAAGAATACGTGTCTGCCTTAATGCCTGACAAATTCATGGCAAGCACATTCCCAGTTTGACTGCAACATTTGAGCAAAACAACCTGACATGGCAGCTACCAATGAGCTGCAGACATTCAGGATTGCAGTGAATCATCCAAAATAAAAACATAATTCAAACCTTGTACATTTTTACATCTAAATGCTTTGAATGCATTATCTTTCATGTAAAAACTAAGCAAGAAAGTGTTGACTTATTAAAATGGTATGTAAGCAATTTCTAGTGACAAAGTATTTCAATCTAAACTTGTTTAGCAACATTCCTTAGATGTGGCATGTTGTCCTATGGACAAGAGGTCTTTTTCAACGTTCAAGTTCCTACTTTTTAAAGTACAAGTGTAACTGCAAGCTATACAGGATCCTTTGCTGCACCTTTTCGTGCATTGCCCTTGGAACTTACAGTGAAATGTGGGAAATTCCTTTTAGACAAGCCCCAGCAGTTGGTTAATGTCAAAATAAAATTGAAAAACGCTGAGTATTTTATTCAGAAAAACCAAAATAAATATCAAATTACTAAATAAGCAAATTTCTACCTTCTTTAAATCCAATGAGTTGTTCGTGTGTTCGAGTTTTATTTAATCTGGATCATTAACATATTAGGATGGACACAACTACATTCTACTTATACATGTATGGGAAATGAACAAACAAATTTGAATATAGAATGTCACTACAATGGCAAAGTGAAAATCAATTCCATCTCTGAAGCCTGATAATACATCAACATAAAAATCTCATCATTTAAAGTCTTTGCAGTTTAGCTCCATCTTGATGATCGAGAAACAATTTCAGCTTTTGCAATAGCATTTCAAGTAGGAAAATGATATCATGTTGTATTTGATATCACAGCTGAGTAATAACAGGTTATTTTTATGGCTCTGTTGTAAATTCTGATCTTCACTGATTATATATATATATTTTTTTGCATTAATTCAAACAGGTACTTCATGCAATAAAATCCAAAGGTGCTAAGAAAAATCAATGTCCGAAATTATACCAGGGATCACTCATGTCACACATGTTTCAGCTTTAAGGGGTTTGTGTCACTTTCAGTCGGCTACCGTCTCATGTGGGATTCTTACCAAATGAAGAGGGCTGACAGAGCTGCAAAGAGAGGTGCAAAGCATGGAGAGGATTCTGTAGAACTACATGTTCCATTATCTTTACAAGAGGGCAATCATTTACAAAAAGAGGCGTGGTAAGGCCGGCACAAAAGTTTATCCATCAAAGAAGCATTAATTCAGATAGATATGTACTCAATGCTAATGACCACTCCGTCTGTCTGTGTTGCTCACTTCTGTCCGTGTTGCTCACTGCTGTCTGTGTGCTCATTCTGTCTGTTTGCTTACTACTGTTTGCTCACCTCTGTCTGTGTTGCTACTGCTGTCTGTGTTGCTCACGCTTCTGTGTCTCACTTTGTTATGTGCTCACCTCTGTCTGTTTTGCTCACTCTGTCTATGCTACTTCTGTTATGTTGCTCACTTCTGTCTATGTTGCTCACTTCTTCTGTTTCTACTGTGTCTAGTTGGTCCTTCTGTCTATGTTGCTCCCTTCTGTCTATGTTGCTTCCTTCTGTCTATGTTGCTCCCTTAACTATGTGTTTTTTCTGTCATGTTATCACTCTGTCTATGTTGCTCCCTTCTGTCTATGTTGCTCCCTTCTGTCTATGTTCTCCCTTCTGTCTGTGTTGCTCTTCCTGTCTATGTTGCTCCTTCTGTCTTGTTGTCACCTTCTGTGTTTCTCCTTAGGTCTATGTTGCTCCCTTCTGTCTATGTTGTCTACCTTCTGTCTATGCTGTTATCGGTACTGTTGCATTCCGTATTGCTGTCGCTTCTGTCTGTGTTTTCATTTCTGTCTGTATACATCTATGTATATGTTGTTCACCTCTGTCTGTGTGTTTACTTTGTTTGTGTTGCATACTACTGCATATTTGCTTGCTTCTGTCTGTGTTGTCATTTCTGTCTGTGTGCATATACTGTATGTTCCTCACTTCTGTCTGTGCTGCATACTACTGTATATATTGTTCACTTCTGTCTGTGTTGCATACTACTGTATATATTGTTCACTTCTGTCTGTGTTGCATACTACTGTATATATTGTTCACTTCTGTCTGTGTTGCATACTACTGAATATATTGTTCACTTCTGTCTGTGTTGCATACTACTGTATATATTGTTCACTTCTGTCTGTGTTGCATACTACTGTATATATTGTTCACTTCTGTCTGTGTTGCATATTACTGTATATATTGTTCACTTCTGTCTGTGTTGCATACTACTGTATATATTGTTCACTTCTGTCTGTGTTGCATACTACTGTATATATTGTTCACTTCTGTCTGTGTTGCATACTACTGTATATATTGTTCACTTCTGTCTGTGTTGCATACTACTGTATATATTGTTCACCTTCTGTCTGTGTTGCATACTACTGTATATATTGTTCACTTCTGCCTGTGTTGCTCACTTCTATCTCTATGATCAAGAAACAGGCGTGTTATTAATCACATCCATTATCTTAACCCCCCCCCCCCCTTCCCTATTAACTAAACTCACTTAGAGGAAACATAGGTAAAATTGAAGCAACAATAACAACAAAGACAACAACACACAATCACATACCCACACACACACGTAAGCAGGTATTTATGCATGCACACACTTGCATGTATGCATGCACACACGCACGCAAGTACGCACATACACAGATAAACACACAGACAGACAGAAACACAGACAGACAGACATACACACAGACATACACAAACGTGTGCGCGTGCACACACATGCACACATGCACACACGCACAAACACACAAACACACGCACAAACACACACACGCACACACGCGCGTGCGGGCACACGCGCACACGCACACGCACACACACACACGCACGCACACGCACGCGCACAAACACACACACACACACACACACACACACACACACACAACACACACACACACACACACACACACACACACACACACACACACACACACACACACCACACACCACACACACACACACAACAAACACACAAACACACAACAACACACAAAAGATAATCATGTTCCGATCTTTTCAACGGGAGGCTAGTTGTGCAGTTGTCAGTTTGTTGTGCGTGATAGTAATTGTGTCCCTTTAATCCAAATAGGTTCTGTCAGAACTAAGAAACACACATCTGTTTGCTGTAGTTACAACTGTTCTTGTAGCCTAGGTCTAATGAAGTAGTAGTAGTAGTAGTATAGTAGTAGTAGTAGTAGTAGTAGTAGTAGTAGTAGTAGTAGTAGTAGTAGTAGTTAGTATAGTAGATTGTTGTTTTGTTGTGTTGTTGTGTTTGTTCTGGCACTGTTGCAATTCTTACTGTGTTGAAACTTAGTTTTTTAGCTGTATCATTAACAAGAACTGTAGTGGCTGTAGCTGCTGTTGTCTTCTCAGTAGTTCACATGGTTGTACTTGTAGCTGCTATTACTGTGGTTGTTTTTGTAGCAGCAGTAACATTAGCAGTCACCAGAACAACCATGTCTGATACGTGAAGATCACTACACTGATATAGGCTGTGTGAATAGAGGACTGTGGGCAATGTCAACAGACTAAGACAGAAGTGAGCATCACACACACACACACACACACACACACACACACATATACACACACACACACGCGTGCACACACGCACATCACACACACCACACATCACACACCACATACACACACAACACACACACACACACACACACACACACACACACACACACACACACACACACACCACACACCACACAAGAAAAAGTGAGCATCAGACAGTCAGACAGACAGACTGAAGTTAGCATCAGACAGCACACAGACAGACGTACACACGCAGACAGAAGTGAACATCAAGCACAAAGACAGTCAGACAGAAGTGAGCATCACACACACAAACACACACGCGCGTGCGCACGCACGCACGCACACACAGCACAATGCAACACACACACAACCACACACACAACAACAAACAAACACACACACACACACACGCACGCACGCACGCACGCATGCACGCACGCACGCACGCACGCAGCATGCAGAGAGAGAGAGAGAGAGAGAGAGAGAGAGAGAGAGAGAGAGAGAAGAGAGGAGAGAGAGAGAGAGAGAGAGAGAGAGCATCAGAACAACATAGAAGTAAGCAACATACACAGAATTGAGCATCATAGACAACATAGACAGACAAAAGTGAGGAACACTTAAGGAGGTGAGCAACACAGACAGAAGTGAACAACACAGACAGAAGTGAACAACACAGACAGAAGTGAACAACACAGACAGAAGTGAACAACAAAAGGACAGAAGTGAACAACGCAGACAGACATAAGTGAGCAACACAGAGGTGAGCAACACTGACATAGGAAGTGAGCAACACAGACAAAAGTGTGCAAGCAGACATACATAAGTGAGCATCACAGAGGTGAGCAATACAGACAGAAGTGAACAACACAGACAGAAGTGAGCAACACAGACAGACAGACAGACAGACCGACCGACCGACAGACAGACAGAACAAACATAAGCAGTGTTCTCTGTGTGCAGCACAGAGGACAACAGGGCACAGTGACTGCTATCCCCTCCACATGGCTGTCATCACTGGGCTGGGACACCACAGGCTGGGTGGACGTGAAGTGGGATGATGGTCAAACAGACTTCCACAGGATGGGAAAGGATGGCCAGTATGAATTGGACCTGGTGTAAGGGACAGCCTATGAGTAACGTGTGTGTGTGTGTGTGTGTGTGTGTGTGTGTGTGTGTGTGTGTGTGTGTGTGTGTGTGTGTGTGTGTGCCTGTGTGTGTGTGTGTGTGCCTGTGTGTGTGCCTGTGTGTGTGTGTGTGTGTGCGTGTGTGTGTGTATGTGTGTGTGTGCATGTATGTGTGTGAGTGTGTGTGCAAGCGTGCGCGTGTGTGTGTGCGTGTGTGTGTGTACGTGCGCACATGCTTGCATATAAATATATATGTGTGTGTGCGTGTGTGTGTGTGTGTGTAACTGCGTGTGTACGTGCGTGTGTGCGCGCATCTGAGGATGCATAGTTTTGTGTGTGGCTCTATCCGAATATATGTATTGATAGCCAAAAGTCTTTGTTCAATTAACTCTGTTTATGAACCGTATAGAAATTATCAGTAGTTTGTACATAAACTGTATAGAAATTATCAGTAGACTGTATACAAACCGTATAGAAATGACCAGCAGTCTGTCTATAAAGTGTATAGAAATGACCAGTAGTGTGTATATAAAGTGTATAGAAATGACCAGTAGTGTGTATATAAAGTGTATAGACATGACCAGTAATAATGATAATAATAATTCATGGAATTTATATAGCGCTATATCTTGTAAAAACAAATCAAAGCGCTTGCAATCGACCCTCACAACAAACAACCAATGACAATAAATAATTCTAGCAAATTCGAAAGCACACACACGCGCGCGCGCGCGCGCGCGCACGCGCACACACACCACCACACACACACACACACACACACACACACACACACACACACACACACACACACACACACGCACACACACACACACAAACACACACACACACACACAAAAGATAATCATGTTCCGATCTTTTCAACGGGAGGCTAGTTGTGCAGTTGTCAGTTTGTTGTGCGTGATAGTAATTGTGTCCCTTTAATCCAAATAGGTTCTGTCGGAACTAAGAAACACACATCTGTTTGCTGTAGTTACAACTGTTCTTGTAGCCGTAGGTCTAATGAAGTAGTAGTAGTAGTAGTAGTAGTAGTAGTAGTAGTAGTAGTAGTAGTAGTTGTAGTTGTTGTTGTTGTTGTTGTTGGCACTGTTGCAATTCTTACTGTGTTGAAACTTAGTTTTTTAGCTGTATCA
>CM060342.1:32490940-32500940 GCA_030674155.1 Stramonita haemastoma
TGTATATAAAGTGTATAGAAATGACCAGTAATGTGTATATAAACTACTGTATAGAAATGATTAGTAGTGTGTATATAAACTGTAGAGAAATGACCAATAGTGTGTATATAAACTGTATAGAAATGATCAGTAAACTATGAACCGTATAGAAATGACCAGAAGTTTGTACATAAACTGTATAGACATGACCAAAAGTGTGTATATAAACTGTATAGACATGACCAGTAGTGTGTATATAAACTGTATAGAAATGACCAGTTGTGTGTATATAAAATGTAGAGAAATGACCAATAGTGTGTATATAAAACAGCTAGGCGATTCACAGAACTTGTCAGAAGATCCATGACACCAAAGAATGGCCAAAAGAATGGACACAGTCTCTTGTAATACCCCTGCCAAAGAAAGGAAACCTCAAGAAATGCCAGAACTACAGAACCATCAGTCTCATAAGTCATCCTAGCAAGATCATGCTGCAGGTAGTCCTCAACAGACTGAAAAACCAAGCAGAAAAACTCCTGGCAGAAGAACAAGCGGGCTTTAGACCAAAACGCAGCACAATGGAACAAATTTTCAATCTGAGAATTCTGATAGAGAAGCATCTCCAACACCAAAAAGACCTGTACCACAATTTCATAGACTTCAAAAAGGCCTTTGACAGGGTATGGCATGACGGCCTCTGGCAAGTACTCAGGCACTTCAACATTGACAGCTGCCTAATTGAAGTCATCAAGGCTCTGTACGAGAACGCAAAAAGTGCAGTTTTCATGAACAACCACGTGGGCGAGTTCTTCAAGACCACGGTTGGGGTTCGCCAGGGCTGCCTTCTCTCACCTGTACTCTTCAACCTCTTCCTTGAAAACATCATGACAGAGACACTGCAAAACCACCACACTTCCATCTCCATTGGTGGAAGACCCCTTTGCAACCTCAGATTTGCAGATGACATTGACCTCATGGGCAGCAGCAAACAAGAACTGCAAATCCTCACAGACAATTTAACAGATCGAGCGAGCGCATACGGCATGGAGGTCAGTACAGAGAAATCAAAGATCATGGTCAACAGCGCAAGTAATGACATCACGGAAATAAAGATGAATGGAGAAACACTAGAAGAGGTGAGCCAATTCAAATACTTAGGCTCCATCCTAACAAAAGATGGCACATCAAACAATGAAGGGAAAGCTCGCATTGCAACAGCAACATCTGCTCTAGTCAGACTCGAGAAGATCATCAGAAGCAACAACATCAGCTTCGGCACCAAATACCACCTTTACAAATCCCTCGTGATATCTATCCTCCTATATGGCTGTCAATCATGGACTCTGACAGCAGAGTTAGAGAGGAGAATCCAAGCTTTCGAGAACAAGTGCCACAGAAGACTTCTCAAAATATCATACAAAGAACACAAGACCAATAACTATGTGAAAGAAGAAATCAAAAAGCGTGTGGGCCCCCAAGAGCCTTTGCTCTCCACCATAAAGAGGAGAAAGCTGATGTGGTTTGGTCACACCACAAGACACAACACCCTAGCAAAAACCATCCTGCAAGGAACAGTCGAGGGCAAGAGAAGAAGAGGCCGCCAAAAGAAATCATGGGTTGACAACATCAAAGACTGGACCGCCCAACCCCTACAACACCTCCTACTAGCCACACAGGATCATGAAGCATGGAAAAAGATCTCTGTTGCGTCTTCTCTCATGTCCCCCCTACGTCCTTTGGGACATGGGACTGAGTGAGTGAGTGTATATAAACTGTATAGACATGACCAGTAGTGTGTATATAAACTGTATAAAAATGACCAGTAGTGTGTTCAGTTAACTTTGTATACAAGCTGAATACAAATAGCTAGAAATGTTTGTCCAATCAACGAGAGAGAGAGAGAGATATATATATATATATATATATATATATATATAGATAGATAGATAGATAGATAGATAGATAGATAGGTAGGTAGGTAGGTAGGTAGGTAGGTAGGTAGGTAGGTAGGTAGGTAGGTAGGTAGGTAGGTAGGTAGGTAGGTAGGTAGGTCGGTCGGTCGGTCGGTCGGTCGGTCGGTCGGTCGGTCGGTCGGTCGATCGATCGATCGATCGATAGATAGATAGATAGATAGATAGATAGATAGATAGATAGATAGATAGATAGATATAGATATATGTAGATATATGTAGATATATGTAGATATATGTAGATATATGTTAAAGACAATAAAATGCTGGTAGTTTATTTTGTGTAGGTATTTTTTGTTGGTCGATCCCTGTGAATCAAATGTGTTAATGAAAAGCACTGATGTAAGTCATCTTTGGCTGACAGACTCAGTGTTAAAACTGTGTAAATGGATAGTATTATTTCACATCTGTTCTTTGATGGATGAATTCGGTGAATATTTTTGTTTTGTAAATGGATAGTAATGATTTATTTCTACTTTGTTGACAGAATACAGTAACTAACGTGAGTGTGAATGGACAGTCTTTGTTTGGCTTTGCCTTGTTGAATGAACACAGTGCATAAAGTGTTTGTACATGGATAGGCTTTTCTTTTTGTTCCTCGGTTAGAGCTCCAAGATTTGCCAATGGTGAGAATCTGCGTATGCGAATATTTACCCATCATTAAGGTAGCCGCATTCCGACTTCGGAAATGATGATTTAACCGAACACAAGTGTACACGGGTTTTCTTTAAATATTGTCATACGGTTCTACTGGCACGCGTTGGTCTACTCTCCCGCAAGGTGGAACCGATAGTTAATGCGTGAGCCAGACGTTCTCTGTATGTGTGTGTTTGTAAGCAGGACCTAGGTTTATAGCCTCATCTAAAAAACTGTCAGCACAGTGGAGTCGGTACTGATGTTAACCCTAGGGTACAAGACATCAGAAAGGGCGCCTGGGTGGTAGCTTGAACCCACGTCATCAGATCGCAAGGTTATCGCTCTAACCACTAGGCTATCGGTAAACTCTGTGTAATGATTGAATGCAAATGAAAAATTGTATTGTAGACCACTTTAGGTCACAGCAGAGCTCTCTGCATGAAATTGGGACTGCTCTTCCCTGGAGGAGCGTGTGGTCACAAGAGCAGCGCTACCCTTTTTTTTTCATTTCCTGTGTCCATGTGTATTTGTTTTCCTATCAGAACGACTTTCTTCTACAGAATTTTGCCAGAAAAATCTCTCTTGTTGACGTGGGTTCAATTACATCTACTGCATGCGTACTGCATACTGGATTTCAGTTTATCGTCTTATCGGATAGACTAGTACCCAGACCACCATTCACGGTCAAGTGGATGGAGAAAAGTTTCGGGTATCAAACACGTGGACCAAACCACCACACACTTCCAACCCTGACTTTTCGCTTTGTAGGCAGGTGAGTTACCTGTAATCCACCATCCACTGTCCTTTCTTTGCTGGGCAGACGGTAGATAAACTGCACATATATAGGCAGCTTTCTATTTATTAGTATGCCATTTTTCAGTGAATAATACGGTAGATAAACTGTGCATAATTATATAGGCAGCTTTCTAATTATCAGTATGTCATTTTTCAGTGAATTATACAGTAGATAAACTGTGCATAATTATATAGGCAGCTTTCTATTTATCAGTATCCCATTTTCAGTGAATTATACTGCAGATAAACTGTACATATATAGGCAACCTTCCTTTATCGGTATTCCCTTTTCAGTGAACTTTGTATTTATACTGTGCACACATTACATATCATTTGGTCATGTCTGTTGCAGTTGTTCCTCTATTGAGGTTTTTGTTTATAAACTGTTTATGACAATAATATTTGTAATGATGTTTATTGCAGTTGGTTGTTATTTGCAAGTAAAGGTCAGGAGCAGGGGGAGGGGTGGGGGTGGGGGGTAATCCCAGGCATGGTGTGTTAAACACAGTGTACCGTTTGAGAAAGTCTCCTGTTGTATAGACAGAACAGCTGCTGTGTGTATAAGCTTGCAGAATGGTGAGTGGCTTCTTGTTTAGACAATACATGCTGTGGTCACCACACAAATTGTTGGTGTACAGAAAAATGTGTGCTGTAATACAGGCTTAATGGTTTTTATGTCAAGTGTTTTTGCTGTAACACAAGAATGTTGCATCTGCTGTTAAGCAAACATGTAAGCGTTCTGTAGATTATACAGCCAAAGATGTTGTATTATATAAAGAATGGTGTTTATGTCTTTTTTTTTTTTGCTGTAACAAAATAATGTTGCATCTGCTGTAAAATAAAACGGTGATTGTTACATATGCTGTATAGCAGAAGGTCTTTGTTACATATGATGTTGCTGTAGAACAACAGATGTTAATTAGAAATAATGTTATAACACAGAAGACAATAAACAGGTTGCCTTTCCTTTGAATACAATGGTTTGAAGCGTTTTCATTTTCCAGAAGTGACAGTCTGAAAAATGGTCCCACTTTGTGGCACTGTGATTGTCCTTGTGTTCCTGACTTTCTCCACCCACTCTTTAACCCAAATATTAATGCGTAAACACACACATACACACACACGCACACACACACACACACACACACACACACACACACACACACACACACACACACACACACATACACACACACACACACACACACACACACACACACACACACACACACACACACACACACACACACACACACACACACACACACACACACAATCAAACAAACAAACAAACAAACAAACAAACGAAGTAAAACGGGGTATAAAACCAACTCTACTGTCCTTCCTTGTATCCACATACTGGACAACCCAGGACAGTCACCGCGTTGTGGGAAAAGCCACAACAACCACACATAAAGTGAGATAAAAACCCAAGCCAGATTCCTTAAAACAAGCTTGTCCCTTGTGACTACCTGTGACATCTTCACCTTTATCAGATGGGAAAAGCCTGATTCGCTCAGAAGGTTAAAAATGTTGTCCGATGGAGCATCGTGAAAACACACAAAGACACACACACACACCACACACACCACACACACACACACACACACACACACACACACACACACACACACACACACACACACACACACACACACCACACACAGAATGCACATACACCCACACACCCACACAAACACCCACACCCACCCACCCACCCACCCACACACACACACACACACACACAACACACACACACACACACACACACACCACACACACACACACACACGTGAATGCGCCTGTATTTTTATGCAAAACAGAGTAGGGTATTTGCATGCCTGCACTTGGGCTGACCTGGAATACTGAAATATTATGGCAGTTGTAAATCCAGCAGGCATTGAGGTTGAAACTTAGGACCCCTGACTTCACAACACTGGGTTCAGATGGCCGTCCCCTCATTCACTCCATAACTCCCCTACACAATAAAACAGCCAGCCAACCAACAAACCAACGAGCGAACCAACCAATCAACCAACTATTTAACCAACCATTCAACTAACCAGCCAACCAGACAATCGAATAACCAATTAAACAAATAACCAACCAATCAACCAACTATTTAACCAACCATTCAACTAACCAGCCAACCAGACAATCGAATAACCAATTAAACAAATAACCAACCAATCAACCAACTATTTAACCAACCATTCAACTAACCAGCCAACCAGACAATCGAATAACCAATTAAACAAATAACCAACCAATCAACCAACTATTTAACCAACCATTCAACTAACCAGCCAACCAGACAATCGAATAACCAATTAAAAATAAACCAACCAATCAACCAACTAACCAACCAACTATCTAACCAACAAATCAAATAACCAATTAACTAAATAACCAACCAACCAACCAGCCAACCAATCAGTTAACCAATTAACCAACCAACCAGGTCAATTTGACGAACCAGATTCGAGTCCGGTGGAGGAGATTTTTCTCCTGGAGTTAACATCGGTGCTGACTCCACTCTCCCCAAAAGCCGGATGAGACTTTAAACCGAGGCCCCGTGTGCGAACGCACGCAGAACATCTTACTTACACATTAAATCCTGTTCCGCTTTTCGTCAGAGTAGGCCATCGTGTGCCGGTGAGAACAGATGACATTTACAAACCTGCATACACACGAAAGAATAAATAAAATAAAATCAAACTAGCCAGCCAGTCAACCAACCAACCAGCCAACCCACCAACTAACACTCTAATTAACAAACCAAGCAACCAAATAAGCAAACAGTTGATAAATTAACCCACGAGCCAGCCAGCCAGCGGAACAGCCAGCCAAACGAAATCACAGACACCAGCCATGATGGCGCAACGGTTAATGCCTTAGGTTACGGGATGGAAGGTCGTGTGTTCGACTCCCATAGCCCTAGGGACTTGTTTGACTGGCTGGCTCCTACCCAGAGTAAGTTTGCTGTAGGCTCATTGGGAAAACTGGGACCACACAGTCCAGCTTGATGCGCTTTATGGATGAGAATTTGGGAGTTGCTCAAATGACCTGACCAACTTCACAGTGTCTGTATCTCTCGGGCTCCTGCAATGGATCCCTGCCCACTGTGGCATACCTGGCAAGGAACAGGATGATGAACTTGCAAAACAAGGGGCACAGAAAGAACAGTGCGAAAGCAGCCTCACCTTCCATGAAAAGAAGATCATCATCAAATCTATGGCCCGACCTAGAGTAGAAAAGGATGACTACCACCACCTTAAAAGAGAACAAGTCATAATTCTAAGACTCGGCACTGGGCACAACAGGCTAAACCACGATATGTCCACAAACCTGAAACTTGCTCCTTCTCACTCAAGAATAAGGTGCATTTCGAGATGTAACAGATTAGAGAGAGAGATATCAAATCAAATCAAACAAAATTCTTTTATTTCGAAGGTAATGAATAAGCATTCAGTGCTTTTTAATCCAATCCCCACCCTAATCAGGGATTACAGAGAGAGAGAGAGAGAGTATGTTGTGTTGTGTGTGTGTGAAAGTGAGAGAGAGAGAGTATGTTCTGTGTGTGTGTGAAAGAGAGAGAGAGAGACAGAGACAGAGAGACAGAGAGACAGAGCAAGAGAGAGACAGAGAGAGACAGAGAGAGAGACTTCAGACTTCAGTCTTCAGACTTTTACTATACATCGGCCTTAGGCCACAATACAAAAGAATGGTGGGTGTAGAGTGTGGGCACATAACATGGGTATTATAAACACACTATCATCAGCATATATGTATATGAAATAATATAAAAGCAATAATTAGACACGAAAGTTATATAATCCATATCTTAAATGTTCATCACAAAGTAATTCACGTAGGTCACAATCAACCGTGATTTAAATGTAGATCAAATTCTAGAGAGTTATCTTATTTCTTCTGTTGGTTGCATGAAAAATAAATCGTGATAAATTATATCTATCAGCAGGTATTGTAGTTTTGAGTAGCACATGTGTAGGAAGTCTTTTAGAATCTTTAAGAAACCTTTCCCTCAAATCTTCATAGACAAAACAATGCAACAAAAAATGGTCTTCATTCTCTATTTGGCCTTTACATACAGGACATTGCTTAGCTTCGTTTAAACTGGTATACCTCTGTGTATTATTGTTCAATGGTAAAACATTGAAACGCACTTGTGTAACTGCAATGCGGAAACACATAATGCAGCATATATATCAATTCGGATGAGACTATAAACCGAGGCCCTGTGTAGGAACACACGCAGAATATCTTGGGCACACGTTAAAACCCCGTTCCGCCTTTCGTGAGAGCAGGCCATCCTGTGCCGGTAGGAGCGGATGACAAAATTATTAAAAAAAATTAAAAACCCAGCATGCACACAGGTGTCATGTTTAGACAACATCCCTGAAGGAAAATTGGGGAGTTGGAGTCTCAGGACGGCTTGGGGCTGTATAATGGCAACGCTCTGGTGGCTCCTACATGGCACTGGAACCATTCCTATTGGTCATTGCCTTTCCAATGGATCATTTCAGTGCCGTGAAGAGGGGGGTCAGCTGCATTGGTAACAGTTTGCCCTCCATACTTACTTACCTAGGCTTTGCGCTCTAAAGACTAGAGCGCAACTCCATTGTCTTCTAAGACTGATGGGTGCCTACTACTACTACACATGGGAACAGGTATGCAATACAGATACACACAGGAGAGAGAGAGAGAGACAGAGAGAGAGAGAGAGAGAGAGAGAGAGAGAGAGATTTTATTTTATTTATTTATTTTATTTTATTCTTTTATATCGAGGATAACAGAATAAGCAATCATGTGCTTTTTTTCATCCGGTCCCAGTGTGTATGCAGTTTTGTAAATATTGTCATCTGTTCCCACCAGCACACGATGTCCTACTCTTACAAAAAGCGGAACAGGATTTAACGTGTGTGCAAGATGTTCTGCAAGCCTTCGCACATGGGGCCTCGGTTTAAAGTCTCATCCAAAAGACTTTTGGGGAGAGTGGAGTCAGCACTGATGTTAACTCCAGGAGAAAAATCTCCTCGACCTGACCTGACTCAACTCAACTCGGGTGGTGAGAGAGAGAGAGAGAGAGAGAGAGAGAGAGAGAGAGAGAGAGAGAGAGAGAGAGAGAGAGAGAGAGAGAGAGAGAGAGGAGAGAGAGAGAGAGAGAGAGAGAGAGGAGAGAGAGAGAGAGAGAGAGAGAGAGAGTTGCCCCAATAACCTATTGTAAACACATAAAAATAGCCCCCAATAAAATATCAGCAGTAGTTGCACAGCACACACACAGACCCTTACTTCCTTGTTGGGCTTTCAGCCAGCACACACACTGGTCGTCAGTGCAGCAAACCCACTCCTTCAACCACAGTGTGCAGTTGTTCAGTGTGCCGTCAGCTCCTGGTCATCCAGCCCTTGCTGTCCACCTGAACTGAGTGACTGACAGAGTGACCAGTGCTGAGAGTGACCACCCCAACCAGTATTTCACAGTGTGAATCAACAACCTGGACAGGAACACAGGTCAGTGTGGCTGACAGGAACACAGGTCAGTGTGGCTGACAGGTCAGTGTGGCTGACAGGAACACAGGTCAGTGTGGCTGACAGGAACACAGGTCAGTGTGGCTGACAGGAACACAGGTCAGTGTGGCTGACAGGAACACAGGTCAGTGTGGCTGACAGGAACACAGGTCAGTGTGGCTGACAGGAACACAGGTCAGTGTGGCTGACAGGAACACAGGTCAGTGTGGCTGACTGCTTACCTCAAGGGCTAGGTGGGGGGGGGGGCTCTCAGGGAACTAACACTGGTCTGGCTTCATGGGACAGTGGTCATTTTGTGTAGTGCAGTCTGTAAAGCTCAAGTTTTGTTCAACCAGCATTATGCTTTAATGCACGTTCTTTGAAGAAGTTTTCTCTTGAGACCTTGATATAAGGTTTCTGTATCACAGTCAAACTGCTTGTTGGTCTGTCTGCCTGTCTGTCTGGCTGTACCTCTGCCTGTTAGAATGTTCTCTTCCAGAGGGAAGTCTGGAGGTTCTGTTATTGGGTACACTTTCTAAACTGGTTGGAAAATTGTTGCCAAACAAGTTATGCTTTCCATTTCTATGTAGTTTCTGCTATTCTGGTGTTCTCTCAGTCCTGCTTCTGTTTATCCCTCAAGTGCAGCTCCCTGATTCTTTCAGGTCAGTGTGGTCTGCCTTTCTTGTTCCCATTCTGTGGCCTGACATCTGTGCTCCTTCCCTCTGACTCCAGGGCAGTGAGTGTAAACAAAGGGAGGCACACAGGCTGCCTTGTCTGATGTGCTGCTTGCTTACGTGGGTTTTCCATTCATCTCTGTTGGCCTCAAAACTGAACTGTTATCCTTCTATCTTGCTCTGTTAAGAATCTCTGTGTTATTTTTTATAACATGTCTACAAACCAGACCTGTAATAGCCAGGCCTGCCAGTCTTGCTCTGTTCAAAGGCGACCTGTGAGTGTTACGTACACTGATCTATCAGGTGATGGATACCACATCAGCTGATCACCTCTGTTGTCTGTCCTGTCATACCTGCACTGCTTGATTCTCTCTGACCTTGTTGGCCAGCCCCCTTCACACACCCTCTCCTTCAACC
>CM060342.1:32505940-32523440 GCA_030674155.1 Stramonita haemastoma
AAATAGCTGATGATACAGTACTTTCAATGTAAAAAGTAAAATAGCTGATGATACAGCACTTTGTGAAAAGTAAAATAGCTGATGATACAGCACTTTCACTGTAAAAAGTTAAATAGCTCACGATACAGCACTTTGGAAAACATAAAATAACTGATGACACGTAACTTTGTAAAAAGTAACATAGCTGATGATACAGCACTTTGACTGTAAAAAGTCAAATAGCTGATGATACAGCACTTTGACTGTAAAAAGTAAAATAGCTGATGGTACAGCACTTTGTAAAAAGTAAAATAGCTGATGATACAGCACTTTGACTGTAAAAAGTAAAATAGCTGATGATACAGCACTTTGACTGGAAAAAGTAAAATAGCTCATGATACAGCACTTTGAATGTAAAAAGTAAAATAGCTGATGATACAGTACTTTCACTGTAAAAAGTAAAATAGCTGATGATACAGCACTTTGTGAAAAGTAAAATAGCTGATGATACAGCACTTTGACTGTAAAAAGTTAAATAGCTCATGATACAGCACTTTGGATGACATAAAATAACTGATGACACATAACTTTGACTGTAAAAAGTAACATAGCTGATGAGACAGCACTTTGACTGTAAAAAGTAAAATAGCTGATGATACAGTACTTTCAATGTAAAAAGTAAAATAGCTGATGGTACAGCACTTTGTAAAAAGTAAAATAGCTGATGATACAGCACTTTGACTGTAAAAAGTAAAATAGCTGATGATACAGCACTTAATCTGTAAAAAATAAAGTAGTAAATGATACAGCACTTTGACTGTAAAAAATAGCTGATGATACAGCACTTTGCAAAAAGTAAAATAGCTGATGATACAGCACTTCGACTGTAAAAAACAAACTAGCTGATGATACACCCCTTTGAAAAAAGTACAGTAGCTGATGATACAGCACTTTGTAAAAAGTAAAATAGCTGATGATACAGCACTTTGACTGTAAAAAGTTAAATAGCTGATGATACAGCACTTTGACTCTAAAAAGTTAAATAGCTGATGATACAGCACTTTGACTGTAAAAAGTAAAATAGCTGATGGTACAGCACTTTGACTGTAAAAAGTAAAATAGCTGCTGATACAGCACTTTGACTGTAAAAACCAAATAGGTGATGATACACCACTTTGTAAAAAGTAAAGTAGCTGATGATACAGCACTTTGTAAAAAGTAAAGTAGCTGATGATACAGCACTTTGACTGTAAAAAGTAAAATAGCTCATGATACAGCACTTTGACTGTAAAAAGTAAAATAGCTGATGATACAGCACTTTCACTGTAAAAAGTAAAATAGCTGGTGATACAGCACTTTGTGAAAAGTAAAATGGCTGATGATCCAGCACTTTGACTGTAAAAAGTAAAATAGCTGATGATACAGCAGTTTGGAAAACATAAAATAACTGATGACACAAAACTTTGACTGTAAAAAGTAAAGTAGCTGATGATACAGCACTTTGACTGTAAAAAGTAACATAGCTGATGATACAACACTTTGACTGTAAAAAGTAAAATAGCTCATGATACAGCACTTTGACTCTAAAAAGTAACATAGCTGATGATACAACACTTTGACTGTAAAAAGTAAAATAGCTGATGATACAGCACTTTGTAAAAAGTAAAATAGCTGATGATACAGCACTTTCACTGTAAAAAGTAAAATAGCTGATGATCCAGCACTTAATCAGTAGAAAAAATAAAGTAGCAGATAATACAGCACTTTGACTGTAAAAAATAGCTGATGATACAGTACTTTGTAAAAAGTAAAATAGCTGATGATACAGCACTTTGACTGTAAAAAGTAAGATAGCTGACGATACAGCACTTTGACTGTAATAAGTAAAATAGCTGATGATACAGCACTTTGACTGTAAAAAGTAAAATAGCTGATGGTACAGCACTTTGACTGTAAAAAGTAAAATGGCTGATGGTACAGCACTTTGACTGTAAAAAGTAAAATAGCTGATGGTACAGCACTTTGACTGTAAAAAGTAAAGTAGCTGATGATACAGTACTTTCATCGTAGAAAGTAAAATACCTAATTCAACCAGCCACCTTGGCACAGTGGTTAGCATCTTGGGTAAAGGATTGGAAGGTCCCTGGTTGAAATCCCAGGAAAGTGTTGGAACATTTTGGACTCTGGCCAGCTCCCACCCGGAGTGACTTGCCCATGGCTGATTGGGAAGACTGGGACCATAAGGTCGAGTTTCATGCACTTTACAGATATAATTTTGAGAGTGTTGTTCAAATTACATGACCAAAACTGCAGGCGTCTGTATCTCTCGGACCTGGCGGATTGGCGTTCTAGAGGTTACTAAGGCACATGCTTAGAGAGCAAAAAGTCCTGGTTCGAAGTGTGTGGTGATTCCATCCCCGTTAAGGCCAGAAACTTTCCTCCATCCACTAGACCATGAGTGGTTGTCTGGGTGCTTATCTTTTGGATGAAATGAGTAAAGGAGGTCCCATGTGTTACACATTAGGCGCACGTAAAAGAACCCACGGCAACAAGGGAGTTCTCCCCTGCAAAATTCTGTAGAAAAAGCCACCCTGTTATGGAAACAAATACAGTTGAAGACAGGCAATAAAATGGATGGCGCTGCTCTTGTGGTAACACGCTCTTTCTAGGGGGAGCAGCCTAAATTTTACAAAGATATTTGCTGTAACTTGAAGTGGTATACCATAATACTATACTATCCTATACTACACTACACTATACTCTACTGTACTCTACTGTACTCTAATATACTCTACTGTACTCTGCTCTGCTCTGCTCTACTACACTACACTACACTACACTACACTACACTACACTACACTACACTACACTACACTACACTACACTACACTACACTACACTACACTACACTATACGGCACTGCATGGCACTGCACTGCACTGCACTACACTACACTACACTACACTACACTACACTACACTACACTACACTACACTACACTACACTACACTACACTACACTACCCTACACTACCCTACCCTACCCTACACTACACTACACTACACTACACTACACTACACTACACTACACTACACTACACTCTATTCTACTGTACTCTACTGTACACTGCTCTTCTCCGCTCTGCTGCACTCTGCTCTGCTCTACTACACTACACTACACTACACTACACTACACTGCATTGCATTGCACTGCACTGCACAGCACTGCTCTGCTCTGCTGTACACTACACTACACTACACTACACTACACTACACTACACTACACTACACTACACTACACTACACTACACTACACTATACTATACTATACTATACTATACTATACTATACTATACTATACTATACTATACTATACTATACTATACTATACTATACTATACTTATATACTATACACTGGGTATACCTTGATAAGGAGCACAAAGTGCAGCCCTGTCAAGACGTCTCAAAGCATATCATTTCTATAGCACCATCATTACATTAGCCTCATCGTCATTGATCATCATGCAATAAAAGAATATTGTCTCTGATCTGGTGGCCTTAGTTGCTCTGGTCTCATGGCGACCTCAATTTTACAGTGGTTTCTTCCATGTGTTAGGTGTGTGCTGCACACGGAACCTTGCTTTATCATCTGAAAGACTAGCACCAAGATCACCACTCAAGGTCTAGTGGATGGGAGAAAAGCTGGGGCTCAAATGGGGATGGAACCCTTACTTTTGGCTTTCTTGGTAGGTGCAACACCTGTGGACCACTGATCCCCATCTTGACTATCAGGAGCCCTGAACACTGAGGACATGGGTTTGATCCCAGGTGTGGACAGGTGTGAGAGAAAAGAGTGTAGCAGGAAAACATCAAGGATCAGGATGTGGACTGTGGCCCAGACCATAGGCTGTGTCACTTCTTGAGGTCTGCATGACAACAGTGTTCTTACTTGAGATGTCATGATGTCAGCAAAGTGCCATGGTTTGCATGACAAGTGTTCTTCTTTGTCATGTCATTATGTCAGCACAGTGCCATCATCTGCATGAGAACAGTGTTGTACTCTGACATGTCATGATGTCAGCACAGTGCCATGATTCTACCTTGACATGTTATGATGTCAGCACAGTGCCAAGGTTCTACTTTGACATGTCATAATGTCATTACAGTGCCATGGGTTTTACTTTGTCATGTCATGATGTCAGCACAGTGCCATGTTCTGCATTATAGCAAGGTTGTACTCTGACATGTCATGATGTCAGCATAGTGCCAAAGTCTTACTTTGACATGTAATGATGTCAGCACTGTGCCAAGGTTCTACTTTAAAATGGAATGATGTCAGCACTGTGCCAAGGTTCTACTTTGTCATGTCATGATGTTAGCAGTGTGCCATGGTCTGCATGACAACAGTGTTCTACTTTGTCATGTCATGTCTTGATTGCCTTCATTCAGGACCATACCTTAGCATAACAGCCAGAACTCTTCATATAGGAGAAAATAAAACATCTGAAGTCGGAATATCTTTGTCTATAGTAGGCACTCATCAGTCTCGGAAGGCTATGTAGTTGCGCTCTAGTCTTTAGAGTGCAAAGCCTGGGCAAGTATGTATGGAGGGCAAGCTGTTACCCATGCAGCATACCCCCCCTCTCCACGGCACTGGAATGATCCATTGCAAGGGTATTGACCGATACGAATGGTTCCAGTACCGTCGCAGGAGCCACCAGAACTTGTCTATATGGGAGGGAATATCAAGCCAGTTTTTCGTCCAGTGTGTACAAACCGTTTCACGGTGATTCTCGGGTATGAGGAGTGGGACTGGGTGCATATGCAAGGTGTCCCTAGAGTGTCAAACTGAGAAACACCTAACAACAACAACATCAGAAACACCCAACAACAACAGTAACAAAAACACCCAAAAACAACAACAGAAACCCCCAACAACAACAACAACAGAAACACCCAACAACAACAACAACAACAAAAACACCCAACAACAACAACAGAAACACCCAACAACAACAACAACAACAACAACAACAACAACAGAAACGCCCAACAACAACAACAGAAACACCCAACAACAACAACAGAAACACCCAACAACAACAACAGAAACACCCAACAACAACAACAGAAACACCCAACAACAACAACAGAAACACCCAACAACAACAACAGAAACACCCAACAACAACAACAACAGAAACACCCAACAACAACAACAGAAACACCCAACAACAACAACAGAAACACCCAACAGCAACAACAACAGAAACACCCAACAACAACAACAGAAACACCCAACAACAACAACAACAACAACAGAAACACCCAACAACAACAACATAAACACCCAACAACAACAACAGAAACACCCAACAACAACAACAACAACAACAGAAACACCCAACAGCAACAACAACAGAAACACCCAACAACAACAACAGAAACACCCAACAACAACAACAACAACAACAACAGAAACACCCAACAACAACAACAGAAACACCCAACAACAACAACAGAAACACCCAACAACAACAACAGAAACACCCAACAACAACAACAACAACAACAACAGAAACACCCAACAGCAACAACAACAGAAACACCCAACAACAACAACAGAAACACCCAACAACAACAACAACAACAGAAACACCCAACAACAACAACAGAAACACCCAACAACAACAACAGAAACACCCAACAACAACAACAACAACAACAACAGAAACACCCAACAGCAACAACAACAGAAACATCCAACAACAACAACAGAAACACCCAACAACAACAACAACAACAGAAACACCCAACAACAACAACAACAGAAACACCCAACAACAACAACAACAGAAACACCCAACAACAACAACAGAAACACCCAACAACAACAACAGAAACACCCAACAACAACAACAACAGAAACACCCAACAACAACAACAACAGAAACACCCAACAACAGTGCAGTAGGCCTCCGTCAGTCGGTGTCGACTATGGAATTCGCGCCAAAAGACATACATTTGATGTTGCAATACAGACAACGCCGGCTGTCTGGGATGTCCGGATGCGGATGGCGTTCTGAGTTATGGCACATGCTTAGAGCAAAAGTCTTGTTCGAGGTGTGGTGGATCCATCCCCGCTTGGCCACTTTCTCCGATCGCTAGCCGTGTGGTTGTCTTCTTAGCTTTTGGTGAAGAGTAACAGCGCCATTGTGTTACATAGGTCGCACGTACCCCGCCAGAGTTCTCCTCTTGTTAGAAAAGTCCAGGGCTACAGTTGAACAGGCATAATGCATGGGGCGTCTTTGTACACGCCTTTCAGGGGAGCGGCTCAATTTTACGAGTTCTATTGCCTGCATGAAGTGGTTACCATAAAATACTATGTAACATGCTTTCCATCACTACATCCTTGCAACTACCTGACCATCTGACTCTACTGTATTACTGACAGCTTGTTATGGTCTGGAACTGCCTGCTCCTCTGTGCCTGCTTTGCTACTGTTGTCACTCTCAGTGGATGCCTGAGCATGCACGCACTGATGACTGCATGAACTGTCAGTTGCACTGCCTGCACTGCAGCATGTTGCTACCATCTTTATCACTACACTAATAGGAACAGTACTGACATACACTACGACTACTACACTACACATCTTCTGATATATCTTCTCAACTATTGGGGTATCCGATGATAGGGTAGGAGGCCAGTCAATAGGTCGTAAGCACACCTTGACCACATACTTGGGTATGATTGATCTCTGCGCTATCTGGGGCTTAGGCTTGGTCATGTACTTAATGGTGGATCCCAGGTGTTAAGTGGTGTTGCACACGGAACCTTTGTTATCATCGAAGACTAGAGATTACACTCAAGGTTAGTGGACGGAGAAGCTGGCTCAAATGATGGATATTTTTTCTTGCAGGTGATTGTGGACCACAGTCTTTGCACAGGCCCTGAAATGAACTGGTTTGATCCAGAGTGTAAGGTTGGAAGAGTTCTGGCTCAAGATTGGAGTGACTGCAGCCCAGCAATAGTCGTCACCCTAATGTGAGTTGCCCCATACAACTGTTTGTTGTTATGCTTTCAGCACGGCATGGTTCACGTTGAATAGTCATGAGTCAGACAGTGCATGCTTCTACTTGACATGTCATGTTAGCACTGTGCCAAAGGTGCTATTGGAGCAAGCATATGAGATGTGCCAAAGTTCATGTGGACAACAGAAACAGGCCAATTCTACCTTGACATTCATGATCAGCATGGCAATCTACTTTCATTCATATCAGCAACCAAGTTTCTATTATTCAGATTACACAGTGCCAAGTTCATACAACATTCACCATCATCTTGATAGCCTCATAACCAACACATTACAGCGAAACATCCCAATAGAAAAAAAACATCGAACGAACCACACCAAGAAATCAGATTTTTCATCCAACTAGTAACACAACCGGTAGAAGATTTTCATACCTAGAAACAAAAAACACCACAGAAACACCCAACAACAACAGAAACACTAAACAACAACAAAACAAACAACAATGAATAACAATCTTTATGCAACCTGCTCCTCTCCCTCCCCATCTCAGTGCATTAGGAGATAAGAGCTGTGTGCTGGCTGAAACACGTTTTTTTTTTCCTCAAGTTGTTTTCTGTCCAGTTCTCTTCTTTCTTTCTTCTTTCAGCCTCCTTACCTTCTTTCGTCTGCTTTCAAACGTGCATCATTGTCTGCTTATAATGTATGTGTACTGACAAACAAGGTTTAAGCCATATCACATTTTGTGGCATTTCTTTTTTTCCAGAGATGGCAACGGCAGCAGACCCATCAACGCTGACTGCCCAGTTTGTAGTGAAAACTTCAAAGAGCCAAAACTCTTAGTTTGTAATCACACTGTTTGCAAAAAGTGTGTCATGGACTGGCTGAGGAAAGCTGGACAAATGGAGGGTGTCCTCTATGTCGCGCTCCCGTCCTGCCTCCCTCCCTAGCCCCACGAGATGACCTTGAAGGCCTGGTGGATGCCCTCCCCACGACCTTGTTCTTGAGGCCAAAGTAGAGACTGAAAAAGCTCCTGACCAGTAGCAATGTGTGTGGAAGCTGTGACAAAACCTTGCAGCCATTTCGTTTTGTTTGCAGTGCAGAATGAAACTCTGCACAACTGTACAAAGGCACACAAAAGAATCCCAGCTCTGAAGAGTCACAGGACAGAAGATTTAAACCAGCTGACTGCAGAGTCTCTGGACTGCAGCACCACGTGTCCACTGTCACAGCCATGATGACCGGCTGCCTGAACTGTTTTGTTCTGCCCATGGTCTGTTGATCTGTAGCCTGTGCTCTCCACCACTCACCCAGTGTCCTGTGCAAGCTCCTACATCAGGCAGCTTTAAGAAGAGGAAGGAACTAAAACGACAGATTCAAGACCTGCGGGACAGTGAAAAAACGCTTACAGGCACAGGTATGTGAGAGGAAGGTACTGGCATTGTGTGGAGGACATGCATGCTTCCATGCATTTTTATTCTGATAAAAATTCAGTAGACTTATAATTTGTTGCATCTTGTAGAGATTCCTAAACAGAATTCTAGGTTACCACTCTAATTCTTAGTCCAACTGTCTAGGCACCAAAAAATAGAGAAACCCTAGCCTTCCTAAAGCCCTTTAATATCCATAAAGAGGATTAGGAATTGCCTATATTGGGGTGGGAGTGATGAAGATGGTTAGGAAGGGGGTAGAAAAAAGAAAGAAAGAACAAGAAAAAAAGACAAGCTAGATCAAATTCAATAATATCTCAACTCACTCAGCAGTCACACTGAATACACAGTGAGTATCATTCATTGAATGTGACACTTCAGACCGAGCAACTTGTTTCATAACTATATTTCACTACTTAAAAAAAAAAGGACAAAACTAAAACATAAATTACAGAAACATCAATTACACTGCAAATACCACTCATTCAAAAACTTTTATACTATTGTCCAATACTCAAGCATAATCAATAGATCAAGAATCAGTCTCAGATCAGATTAACCAATGACTAGAATCACAAAGCAATAGTGATCAGCGATAGTGATAAGTGATGTTCCTGAAATAGAAAGAAACCTACAACCACAACTACAACTACAACCTTTTATCCCTTTATGAAATGAAATATTATTACAGGTCAGGGGTGCAAACTACCACAAGACCAACATTCTATAATACAGCATGTTCTTAATGCCCACTTATTAGCCATCAAACATTAAGCTAGAGTTTACAACAGTTAAAACTTAGTCTATAAAGTATATTTACACTCTATCTAGATCCAGACTCTTCTGAGAATAATTATTATTCTCAAACAAACATAATATATCCACAAAAGTTATCACATAATTATATTAACCATGCTCGCACATTTTTTATTTATAGAGCAGATGATGGTCTATCCCATGAAAATATGAAACATTAATATAAAAGATTTTAAGTCTAATTAAAAAAACATCCCAAATGACATTACTATGTCAGTGCACCTGTTTTAAAATTAAGTCATTCCTCATAATTTTTTTTAAAACCCTGATTTGTCAGCAATGAAAACTTTACAAAACCCACATTAGGCTTTCACACCCATCTATGTATTACGTGATAAGCCTTAACTGGAATATGTTCAGCATTTTATTAGCTGAACAATATTCTGACAAAAGTTAAGCTTTCAACAAAGACACTGACTCAGCTCAAATTTGCCACATGTTTTCTTTGTTCAGAGCAACTACACATCCTCCACCCAAATTCTCACAATTCAAAATTTCTAAAACAGAATTAAACTTTTATCTCCTTAACCTTTCAAAACTATTCTAAAGCTTTAAAAAGCTCAAAATAGTTAAACAAATTATTAGCAGAACCATATCTTAATGAGGAACAACAAACTCAGAGTCTCAGGCAACAACCTCCTTCTCCTACTGCTCAGACAGGAAATGACTGTCTAACAAGAAGAAGTCAGGGGAAGTAAAATAAGGGGAGATCACTCTTCCAAACAATAGAGCCAACTCTTGCAGTACAAGGCAGTCAACTGCTATTACCAAATTTAGGTTTAGGAATACAAGACACAAAAGCTACCCTTTTGTGGGAGGTGTCACATATTCACCTTTAAAGACTGTGCTGTTGTTGAGCACATAAGCAACACTTGTGTTCGAAGAGGATGAAGAGATAGCTTCTCTGGTAAACTTACAACATAATTTCCACGCCTTTTCCATTTCTTGATTTTCCTGATGTCTACTTTGCATGAAGTCCATTCCAAACTACCCATTGCAGCAACATATGGATGTTTGCCCAAATACCCATTGCTGAAACATTTGTCCAAATACCCATTACAGAAACATTTGTCCAAATACCCATTGCAGAAACATCTGGGTCTTTGCCCAAATACACATTGCAACAACATCTGGGTGGTTGCCCAAATACCCATTGCAGCAACATGTGGGTGTTTGCCCAAATACACATTGCAGCAACATGTGGGTGTATGCCCAAATACCCATTGCAGCAACATGTGGGTGGTTCCCCAAATACCCATTGCAGTAACATGTGGGTGGTTGCCCAAATACCCATTGCAGCAACATGTGGGTGGTTGCCCAAATACCCATTGCAGCAACATGTGGGTGGTTGCCCAAATACCCATTGCAGCAACATGTGGGTGTATGCCCAAATACCCATTGCAGCAACATGTGGGTGTATGCCCAAATACCCATTGCAGCAACATGTGGGTGTTTGCCCAAATACCCATTGCAGCAACATGTGGGTGTTTGCCCAAATACCCATTGCAGCAACATGTGGGTGGTTGCCCAAATACCCATTGCAGCAACATGTGGGTGTATGCCCAAATACCCATTGCAGCAACATGTGGGTGGTTGCCCAAATATCCATTGCAGCAACATGTGGGTGGTTGCTGTAGGTCAAGCAGTCCAAGGACAAGGTGGCCAACATGCGCACACAAGCCAAGAAAGTCTTTGACGACCTGCAGCAGTGTGTGGAGAGGCAGCGTCAGCAGGTGGAGAACAGCATCCAGGTGTGGGAAGACGAGATGGGGCTGAGCTGCCTGCAGCAGCTGAGGGCGGACATCACCTCACAGGCCGCTGTCCTGGAGAAATTGGTTCAGTCTGCAGCAGAGGATGCTCTGCTGACCATGCAGAAAGACATGAGCTGCCGAGTGGAGCAGCTGAAAGAACGGGAGTCCAGAACAGACAGCAGGCAGGACCTGGCATGTGTGGACATTGACAGCCATCAGCTGACTCAGATCAAACAGATGATTGCTGCTTTAGGTAAGGGGATGTACAGACACAGGATTTGGCTTAGTGCTGTTTCTCAATGGGTGAGTGGTGTTTGCTTTTGTGGAGAGAGAGAGAGAGACAGAGACAGAGACAGAGAGAGAATGAATGAATGAATGAATAATCTTTATTTTTCAAGGGTAACAGAGTAAGTAAGCATTACATACTTTTTTTCATCCGGCCCTGAGAGAGAGAGAGAGAGAGAGAGAGAGAGAGAGAGAGAGAGAGAGAGAGAGAGAGAGAGAGAGAGAGAGAGGAGGAGAGAGAGAGAGAGAGAGAGAGAGAGAGAAAACTCTGAGCTCTGAAATGGTTTAATGGTACATCAGCCTTAGGCCACAATACAACCCAATGGGGAAACAGCCTAAAGTAATACAGGAACCTGTTAATAAATTTCAAGCATACAATACTCAGAACTCCGGAACAGAACAATGGAACATTGAAACCACAATGACTTAAAGATCAAGACACATTGAAAAGAAACTAGCATCCTGAAACACAAAGTGTGATTAACCCGGGGTGTAAATTCTATTACCAATCCTAGATTAAAGTTGTCATCCATCTGTTAAATGAATTGAGTCCATTCAGGCTAGAACCAGGTTCTTTTCTTCACTACTGTCACTAACAACGATATGCCTCTGCACACTCTATGTTGTTTTCACATATGTTCCTTTCATCCAATATATTCACACAAGGTCTGGAAAACATATACTTATGTTTTAGGTTAAAGATAAGCATCAAAAGGGAAAGTTACCCTGTACAGCCTATACAATGTCATTTGAACTAGACAGTTGTGGTAAAAGCTGCTTGATAATAATGTGAGAGAGATTCTGCGTTGGACTAAGTAGCCTATGTTATTGTGTGGTTGCAAAAAGGAGGAGGAGACAATAAGAAATTTTTAATAGCTTTCAAACAAAGACTGATTGGTTTATGCAAGGGTGGAATCAAACTATTAATGAACGTTGAAGTTCATTTAAAACAATATTTAAAAGAGAAAATACATGAATGAAATGTACACATACTACAACTGTGGTGGGGTGGTAATTAGATTACTTCCCATGCCATCGGAACTGCCAATCGCAGCATCATCGTAGATCTAAGCCGTCCTCTGCATGCACTTTGCCCTTAGGGGTAAAATGTAGTATTTATGCAGCCTGTTTTTAGAGGCCACATTCCCACTGTCTGACCCTGCTGTGGAGAAGTTGTACAGAGTTGCGGCATTGATCTGCACTCTGTTACAAAATGGCATCTCTGACAGGATGGAAAGAACTTGGGGCTACTGATTTGAGCGTCAAATACCCTGGTCAGTACCCACTGTGCCTCGGACGCGGCACAAAGTCAGTGGTGGTGGATGTGACCAGCGATAATTATATTACTTCCCAGCAATCAGAACTGCCAACCTGTGAATTGTGCAACATTCTGTATTGTGGGGGGGGTGATCAAAAACGGTAGGCTGCATGCACTTTGCCCATAGCGGTAAAATGCAGTATTTATGCAGCCTCTCTTTAAAGGCCACATTCCCACTGTCTGACCACCGAGAAGTTGTACAGAAGTTGTACAGAATCGCGGCAGATCAAATATCTGCACTCTGTTACACAACATTGCTTCCAACTACGATTCACTGTTCTACCTATCCACAATGATATGTATGCACAGATACTGTGAATCTGTTCAAGAGAGAAACTGCCCTGTTGTGTGATTGAAACTAAAAATGAGCTTTCCTATTAAAGTAACGTACACAAAGATCATAGAGATACGTTTCTAATAGAGTCAACTTTTCTATTAATCTGATGTCAGATTATTATGTTAAAGCATGCATATTGTGTTAAAGCATGCATATTGTGTTAAAGCATGCATATTGTCTTGTGTAGAATGTTTGCATAGTCTGGTATGTGACTGCAGATTCTGGTTATATCACATTTGGAACTATATATATATAAGTTTCTTTAGTTTTACTTTTCTCTAGAACTTTGTGTAGATTACTAGCTATTGCAACATTGTTATTATGCTACTGCTATTGTCCAACATTGAGAGAGAGAGAGAGAGAGAGAGAGAGAGAGAGAGAGAGAGAGAGAGAGAAGAGAGAGAGAGAGAGAGAGAGAGAGAGAGAGAGAGAGAGAGAGAGAGAGAGAGAGAGAAAATGTGTGTGTGTGCTTGCGTGGGTGCCTGGGTGTGTGTGTAACATGAACGTATTCTATTGATGCAAATTATATACAGTTACAGTTGATTTTGTTTTCTGAAATCCTCCATGCCCCAAATGGGGTCAAGGGCGAACTAAATCTTGAATCTTGAATCTTGTGTTTGTGTGTAATTTTCTAAAGTCATGGTCAGAAGAGCTGCAAAGAAGTAATAAATGTATATTTTATTGCAATTACAAAAAATGTTTTCAGTGGGAAAAGTACATTGGTGAGTTGCCATATAACAATGTGATTTCACTATTTAGATTCAGGTATATCAACCATTCTTTGTCGATTGAAACAGGATGAGTCAACGGCATTCTGGGCAAAATCGTCTTTGTAAACAATGTAACATGAAAAGAGAGGAGATGAGTTTCACTTCATAATGGAATGTCCAAAGTTTTCTGAGCTTCGGAAGAATATCCTACCTTATGAATATTTGTATCCAAGATCCATGTTCACATTTTGTAATTTGTTTTCTTCTGATAAAAATGTGTTGTTAAAACCTAGCAAATTCATAGCTAAGAGTAAAGTTGCATGACTTTAAAGAAAAGGTTGACTATAATTTTATTTCTGTGAAATTCTGTGTATGAACGTATTCTATTACTGCAAATTATATATGTTACAGTTGATTTTGTTTTCTGAAATCCTCCATGCCCCAAGAGGGGTCAAGGGCAAATTAAATCTTGAATCGTGTGTGTGTGTGTGTGTGTGTGTGTGTGTGTGTGTGTGTGTGTGTGTGTGTGTGTGTGTGTGTGTGTGTGTGGTGTGTGTGTGTGTATGTGTGTTAGGCAGTGACCTGTGTGGCAGGAAGCAGCACAGTCAGGTGTTGTTCACACAGTGCAGTCTGTTGTTTCTGTGGACAGGACAACAAGGTCCCCCACCTTCACCTTCACCACCCACCTCCCCCACACCCCCAGGGAGGTCAGCGACCTCAACGTCCACCACCACCACCACCACACCCCCAGGGAGGTCAGCGACCTCAACGTCCACCAGCACCACCACTACACCCCCAAGTAGGTCTGCAAACTCAACATCCACCACCACCTCCCCCACACCCCCAGGGAGGTCAGCGACCTCAACGTCCACCACCACCACCACCACACCCCGAGGGGCGGCCCTGGCCCGTGTCCTGAAGATAGGGGACCGGGTCAAACTGAGCAATGACTATCCCTTGTTTTTACTGGTAAAATATTATTGTGCGTAGTGTGATGTCTTTAAGATGTTGTTATATCTATCTGTCACTGTGTGTAGTGTGATGTCATCATGTTGTTGTTATATCTATTGGTTTTAACTATTTTGTAATTGGTAAAAATTTCATCTGAGTCAATGTCAGAAAAGCATTTGTAAATGAACTGGGCCTTTAGACATTGTGTAGTTTCAACTTGAAAGTGGAATCAGAAATTGTAATTCGACCGAGACTTTTGGGTTATTCGTTCATGTTAATTGGATACGTTGATTTTTATTTGTCTGTTACATTTCTCTCATGAAGGGATCTATACATGATGTTTGAAAATGTGTTGTTATTATCAATTATTACAGTCAACCCATAAAAACTCGTTATTTTACATTTTTCTGGTATTTCCAAAGGAAATTGTCCAAATGTACGATAAAGCATATAACCTGGGGTTGATCTGTTCAAGATCAAAATGATTTTATATAGTGTAATTGAAGTCTTGATGCTAAGGTCATCATTGATGGACACCATATGTCTCATCCATATAATACTATAGGAGTAATCATCCTGTCAAGCACGTCCCTTTTGATATCTGAGGGCAACATTAGTTGTTTACATTTTCATATACAGACTATTGAACTATTTCTTCATCTAATATTCAGACAGAAACTACTTTTGTCTGTCATGTGAGCGAAAAATAAATACGTGGTCTGCCTTTAAGTGCCTGACAAATCAGGCCCAGCTATCAGACTTCAGTATAAGACATTTGAACAAAACAAACCTGACAATTGCAGTTATCCAGATCAGGTACCAATGTCCAGGATTGGCAGTGACATAATCCAAAATAAAAACATAATTCAAACCTTGGGTGTTACTTTTACATCTAAAGTAGCTTGGAATGCATATTATCTCATATGTAAAAACTAAAGCAAGAAAGTCTTGAGTTTACCTAAAATGTTATGTAAGCAATTTCTACAGACAAAGCTAGTTCAATCTGAACTGCTTAGCAACATTCCTTAGTTTTGGCATGTTGTCCTATGGACAAGAGGTCTTTTTCAACGCGTTCAAGTTCCTACTTATAAAGTGACAAAGTGTAAACTGCAAGCTATACAGGATTGCCTTTGCTGCACCTTTTCGTGCATTGGCCCTTGGAACTTACAGTGAAATGTGGGAATTGCCTCTAGACAAGCCCCAGCAGTTGGTATGTGCAAAATAAAAATTGAAAAACGACTGAGTATTTTAATTCAGAAAAAACAAAATCAAATATCAAATTACTAAATAAGCAAAGTTTCTACCTTCTTTAAACCTAATGAGTGGTTTGTGTGTTCCAGAGGTTTTTATTAATCTGGAATCAATTAACATAATTATGATGGACACAAACTACAATTCTACCTTATACATTATGGGAAATGAACAAAACAAATTTGAATATAGAATGCACTACAATGGCAAAGTGAAAATCAAAATATCCTGATCTCTGAAGCCTGATAATACACTCAACATAAATATTCTCATCATTTAAAAGTCTTTACAGTTAGCTCCCATCTTGATGATCGAGAAACAATTTCAGCTTTTGCAATAGCATTTCAAGTAGGAAAATGATATCATGTTGGTAATTTGATATTCACAGCTGAGCTAATTAACAGTTATTTTTATGGCTCTTCTCTAAATTCCTGATCTTCCACTGAATTATATATATTTTTTTTTTTTGCATTAATTCTAAACAGGTACTTCATGCATTAAAATCCAAAGGTGCTAAGAAAAATCAATGTCCGAAATTATACCAGGGATCACTCTAGTCACACATGTTTCAGCTTTAAGGGGGTTTGTGTCACTTTCTGTCGGCTACCGTCTCATGTGGGATTCTTACCAAATGAAGAGGGCTGACAGAGCTGCAAAGAGAGGTGCAAAGCATGGAGAGGATTCTGTAGAACTACATGTTCCATTATCTTTACAAGAGGGCGATCATTTACAAAAAGAGGCGTGGTAAAGCCGGGTCACAAAAGTTTATCCATCAAAGGAGCATTATTCAGATAGATATGTACTCAATGCTAATGACCACCCTGTCTGTCCGTGTTGCTCACTTCTGTCCGTGTTGTTCACTGCTGTCTGTGTTGCTCACTTCTGTCTGTTTTGCTTACTACTATGTTGCTCACCTCTGTCTATGTTGCTCACCTGTGTCTATGTTGCTCACTGCTGTCTGTGTTGCTCGCTTCTGTCTGTGTTGCTCACTTCTGTCTGTGTTGCTCACTTCTGTCTGTGTTGCTCACTTCTGTCTGTTTTTTCTTACTAGTGTCTATGTTGCTCCCTTCTGTCTATGTTGCTCCCTTCTGTCTATGTTGCTCCCTTCTGTCTATGTTGCTCCCTTCTGTCTATATTGCTCCCTCCAACTATGTTGTTTACTTCTGTCCGTGTTAATCACATCTATGTTGCTCCCTTCTGTCTATGTTGCTCCCTTCTGTCTATGTTGCTCCCTTCTGTCTATGTTGCTCCTTCTGTCTATGTTGCTCCCTTCTATGTTTCTCCCTTAGGTCTATGTTGCTCCCTTCTATGTTTCTCCCTAAGGTCTATGTTGGTCCCTTCTGTCTATGTTGCTCCCTTCTGTCTATGTTGCTCCCTTCTGTCTATGTTGTTTATCGGTCTGTGTTGCTCATTTCCGTATATGCTGCTCGCTTCTGTCTGTGTTGTTCATTTCTGTCTGTTTTGCATACTAATGTGTATGTTGTTCACCTCTGTCTGTGTTGTTTACTTTTGTTTGTGTTGCATACTACTGCATATGTTGCTTGCTTCTGTCAGTGTTGTTCATTTTCTGTCTGTGTTGCATACTACTGTATATGTTCCTCACTTATGTCTGTGTTGCATACTACTGTATATATTG
>CM060342.1:32528440-32533440 GCA_030674155.1 Stramonita haemastoma
CCTAGTAGATGGAGAAAAGTTTCGGATATCAAACACGTGGACCAAACCACCACACACTTCCAACCCAGACTTTTCGCTTTGTATGCAGGTGAGTTACCTGTAATCCACCAATCCACTGTCCTTTCCTTGCTGGGGAGACGGTAGATAAACTGTGCATAACTATATAGGCAGCTTTCTGTTATCAGTATGCCATTTTTCAGTGAATTATACTGTAGATATAATGTACATAATTATATAGGCAAATTTCTATTTATCAGTATGCCATTTTTCAGTTAATTATACAGTAGATAAACTGTACATAATTATACAGGCAGATTTCTATTTATCAGTATGCCATTTTTCAGTAAATTATACAGTAGATAAACTGTACATAATTATATAGCCAGCTTTCTATTTATCAGCTTTTTATTATTGGTGTTCTCTTTTCACTGAATTGTACTGTAGATAAACAGTACCTATACATGCAGTTTTTTATTATTGGTATGCCATTTTCAGTGAATTATACTGCAGATACATTATACCTTTCCCTTGTCTGTAGCCCTTTTCAGTGAATTTTACTGCAGAGAAACTTTACCTATATAAGCAGCCTTCCATTATTGGTATCCCCTTTTCAGTGAATTATACTGCAGATAAACTGTACATGTATAGGCAACCTTCCATTATCAGTATTCCCTTTTCAGTGAACTTTGTATTTATACCGTACACACATTGCATATCATTTGGTCATGTCTGTTGCAGTTGTTCCTCTATTGAGGTTTTCGTTTATAAATTGTTTATGAATAACAAATATGTATTGATGTTTATTGCATTTGGTTGTTATTTGCAAGTAAAAGTCAGGAGGGGGTGGGGGTAATCCCAGGCATGGTGTGTTAAACACAGTGTACTGTTTGAGAAAGTCTCCTGTTGTATAGACAGAACAGCTGCTGTGTGTATAAGCTTGCAGAATGGTGAGTGGCTTCTTGTTTAGACAATACATGCTGTGGTCACCACACAAATTGTTGGTGTACAGAAAAATGTGTGCTGTATTACAGGCTTAATGGTTTTTATGTCAAGTTTTTTTGCTGTAACACAATAATGTTGCATCTGCTGCTAAACAAAAGTGTAAGCGTTCTGTAGATTATACAGCCAAAGATTTTGTGTTATATAAAGAATTGTGTTATCTCTTTTTTTTTTTGCTGTAACAAAATAATGTTGCATCTGCTGTAAAATAAAATGGTGATTGTTACATATGCTGTATAGCAGAAGGTCTTTGTTACATGTGATGTTGCTGTAGAACAACAGATGTTAATTAGAAATAATGTTACAACACAGAAGACAATAAACAGGTTGCCTTTCCTTTGAATACAATGGTTTGAAGCGTTTTTATTTTTCCAGAAGTGACAGTCTGAAAAAATGGTCCCACTTTGTGGCACTGTGATTGTCTTTGTGTTCCTGACTTTCTTCACCCACTCTTAAACCCAAATATTAATGCGTAAACACACACATACACACACACGCGCCACACACACACACACACACACACACACACACACACACACACACACACACACACACACACACACACACACACACACACACACACACACACACACACACACACTCCAGTCGAGGAGATTTTTCTCCTGGAGTTAACATCAGTGCTGACTCCACTCTCCCCAAAAGTCCTTCGGATGAGATTTTAAACCGAGGCCCCGTGTGCGAACACACGCAGAACACCTTGCGCACACGTTTAATACTGTTCCGCTTTTCGTAAGAGTAGGCCATCGTGTGCCGGTGGGAACAGATGACATTTACAAAACTGCATACAGATGGGGACTGGATGTAAAAAAGATAGAGTGCTTATTCCATTATCCTCGATATAAAAGAATCAATCAATCAATCAATCAATCACGCGCGCGTACGCACGCCACACACACACCACACACACACACACACACACACACACACACACACACACACACACACACACAAACACAAACAAACAAAACAAACAAACAAAAACAAACAAACAAACGAAATAAAACGGGGTATAAAACCAACTCTACTGTCCTTCCTTGTATCCACATACTGGACAACCCAGGACAGTCACCGCGTTGTGGAAAAGCCACATCAACCACACATAAAGTGAGATGAAAACCCAAGCCAGATTCCTTAAAACAAGCTTGTCCCTTGTGACTGCCTATGACATCTTCACTTATATCAGATGGAAAAGCCTGATTCGCTCAGAAGTTAAAAATGTTGTCCGATGTTCCATCGTGAAAACACAGACACAGACACACACAGACAGACAGACAGACAGACAGACAGACAGACACAACACACACACACACACACACACACACACACACACACACACACACACACACACACACACACACAAACACACATGAACGCACGCAACGCACGCACACACACATACACACAAACACAAACACACACACACACACACACACACACACACACACACACACACACACACACACACACACACACAACACACACACACACACACACGTGAATGCGCCTGTATTTTTATGCAAAACAGAGTAGGGTATTTGCATGCCTGCACTTGGGCTGACCTGGAATACTGAAATACTATGGCAGTTGTAAATCCATCAGGCATTGAGGTTGAAACTTAGGACCCCTGACTTCACAACACTGGGTTCAGATGGCCGTCACCTCATTCACTCCATAACACACCATCACATAAAGCAGCCAGCCAACCAAGAAACCAACGAGTGAACCAACCAATCAACCAACTATTTAACCAACCATTCAACTAACCAGCCAACCAGACAATCAAATAACCAATTAAACAAATAACCAACCAATCAACCAACTAACCAACCAACTATCTAACCAACAAATCAAATAACCAATTAACTAAATAACCAACCAACCAACCAGCCAACCAATCAGTTAACCAATTAACCAACCAACCAGGTCAATTTGACGAACCAGATTCGAGTCCGGTCGAGGAGATTTTTCTCCTGGAGTTAACATCGGTGCTGACTCCACTCTCCCCAAAAGTCCTTCGGATGAGACTTTAAACCGAGGCCCCGTGTGCGAACGCACGCAGAACATCTTGCTTACACATTAAATCCTGTTCCGCTTTTCGTCAGAGTAGGCCATCGTGTGCCGGTGAGAACAGATGACATTTACAAACCTGCATACACACGGAGACTGGACGTAAAAAAAGCACAACAGTGCTTATTCCATTATCCTCGATATAAAAGAATAAATAAAATAAAATAAAATCAAACTAGCCAGCCAGTCAACCAACCAACCAGCCAACCCACCAACTAACACTCTAATTAACAAACCAAGCAACCAAATAAGCAAACAGTTGATAAATTAACCCACGAGCGAGCCAGCAGCCAGCGGAACAGCCAGCCCAAAAAATCACAGACACCAGCCATGATGGCACAGGGGTTAATGCCTTAGGTTACGGGATGGAAGGTCGTGTGTTCGACTCCCAAGCCCTAGGGACTTTTTGACTGGCTCGCTCCTACCCAGAGTAAGTTTGCTGTAGCTCATTGGGAAAACTGGGACCACACAGTCCAGCTTGATGCGCTTTATGGATGAGACTTTGGGAGTTGCTCAAATGACCTGACCAACTTCACAGTGTCTGTATCTCTCGGGCTCTTGCAATGGATCCCTGCCCACTGTGGCATACCTGGCAAGGAACAGGATGATGAACTTGCAAAGCAAGGGGCACAGAAAGAACAGAACGAAAGCAGCCTCACTTTCCATGAAAAGAAGACCATCATCAAATCTATAATCCGACCTAGAGTAGAAAAGGATGACTACCACCACCTCAAAAGAGAAGAACAAGTCATAATTCTAAGACTGCGCACTGGGGCTAAACCACCATATTAATAAATTATGTCCACAAAGCTGAAACTTGCTCCTTCTCCTCTGTGTACCTGTGGTAAAGAAAACCAAATAGGTGAGCACATCTTTCAGAGGTGTACGCTATTCAGCGACCTGAGGAAGAAAATGTGGCCGACAGACGATAACCTTACAGACCAAGCTGTACGGCCCACGAGAGGAGCTGGAAAGGACGTGCTATTATTTTTCCCAGACACATCTGACGGTGTAAAGCGAACGAGAGAAGAAAGAAGAATCCCTCGGGCCTGGTTGTCACCAGGATGTATTATGATCAGATGCATGGAGAGCAGCGCTGTCAAGAAGCCTCAAAGTACATGCACGTTCAAAGCAGCATCGTGACATTGTCCCCACCACCACGGATCATAATTATTATTAATAATAATAATAATAATAATAATAATAATAATAATAATAATAATAATAATAATAATAATAATGATAATAATGATAATGATAATAATAAATGGAATTTATATAGCGCTATATCTTGCAAAAACAAATCAAAGTGCTTCATGCAACAAAAGAAAACTCTATCTGGCTGGGTTGGTCCTCTGTCTCTGGCCTCAGGATAATATAACATCAGTTCTAGTTTCCCCATTCTCCTTCTGTGCCGGTGGTGAGTTTGTGTCGAAGTCTTCCGGATCGGAGGTTCATGAGGGGGGGGGGGGGGGGAAGGTCGTTGGACAGACGTTGTGGTGGTCACCACTCTGGGTTGGGATCCACAGTCTGGCTCCGCGACTAAGCCGGGGAACGGGATAGCCTTGTGGTCAGAACATTGTGCTGACAATTTGACGACCCGAGCTCGATTCCCGTTGGAGGGAATTTTTCCCCTGGAGTTAACATCAGTGCTGACTCTACTCTCCCCAAAAGTCTTTCGGATGAGACTGTAAACCGAGGCCCCGTGTGCGAACGCACGCAGAACATCTTGCGCACACGTTGAATCCTGTTCCACTTTTCGTAAGAGTAGGCCATTGTGTGCCGGTGGGAACAGATGATAATATTTAACAACTGCATACACACAGGGACTGGATGGAAAAAAGCACATGAGTGCTTATTCCATTATCCTCGATATCAAAGAAAAAATTTTTTTAAACTAAGCTATCATTGTC
>CM060342.1:32538440-32553440 GCA_030674155.1 Stramonita haemastoma
GCAATTGAACAAACCTCTCACCACAAAGTTCTAGGAGTGACAATCAATGAAAATCTCAGCTGGTTCTACCACATATCTCATCTATGCAAATACTTGTCCCAAAAAGTTTACCAGTTTACTCAAATTAAACAATTTCTTGACTTCCATTGACATTGACACTGACCCTCCTCAAAAGAAGAAATAGTGGCTGCGATCAAGACACTCAAAAATGGCAAGTCGCCAGGCCAGGACAACCTTGATGCAGAACTGTTCAAGGCCGATCCTGAGCTAGCAGTGACCATTCTTCAGCTACTGTTCACAGCCATATGGGAGGGAAAAAAGTACCTGATGACTGGACAAAAGGAGGAATTGTCAAGATCCCCAAGAAAGGAGCCCTGAACAATTGCAACAACTGGAGAGGAATCACTCTTCTTTCAGTGCCAAGCAAGATACTGGCCAAGATCATCATCAGAAGAATGTCAGATGCTGTAGACAAGTCATTGAGAAAAGAACAAGTAGGGTTCAGAAAACAAAGAAGTTGTACTGATCAGATCTTCGCACTATGTACCATCATTGAACAGTGCACCGAGTGGCAAAGGCAATATATGTGAATTTCGTTGATTTTGAAAAGGCCTTTGACATTATTCACAGGGACAGCCTTTGGAACATCCTACGACACTATGGCATTCCATCCAAGCTGGTAAACCTGATTTAGAGCTTCAATAACAACTTCAGATGCTCAGTAGGCCGTAGTGACACACTCTTTGAAGTCAAGACAGGTGTAAGACAAGGATGTGTAATGTCAGCAGTTCTCTTCAATCCTGTCATTGATTGGGTCATGAGGAAGACAACAGAAGACACTCCAAGAGGGATCAGATGGAACCTCTTCTCAACTCTTGATGACTTGGACTTTGCAGATGACCTGGCGCTACTATCCCACACACACCAGCATATACAGGACAAGACCGGCAGACTTCAAACCTTCGGACAGCAGGTGGGGCTACGAATCAGCACCAAGAAGACAGAGACAATGACACTGAATGTTAAAACACCAGCCCCTGTGAAAGTAAATGGAACAGGCTTACACCAGGCAGACAAATTCACGTATCTGGGCAGCATCATCAGACCTGAGGGCGGCACCAAAGAAGACATCCACAGCAGACTGGGAAAGGCCAGGAATATGTTTAGGGAGATGAACAACATCTGGAGATCTCCACAGTACAGTAACAACACACAAGCTGAAGTTGTACCAGAGCTGTGTTGTGTCTACACTCCTGTATGGATCTGAATGTTGGAGGATGACAGAGACGGATCTGGCCAAACTTAGATCCTTCCACACCACCTGCCTCTAGAGAATCCTTGGAATCTTTTGGCCAATAAAGATTTCCAATGAAGATCTACTGAGGAAATGCAACCAAACTGACATGGGCACCATCATTAGCAAACGAAAATGGAGATGGATTGGGCATATACTCCGGAGAGACACACAATCTATTGCAAGAACAGCACTGCACTGGACCCCAGACGGCAAGAGAAAGAGAGGAAGACCAAGAATAACATGGAGGAGGACAGTGGGGTGTGAGATGGAAGCCATGCAGCACTGTTGGAGTTCATTGACCAGGCTGACCCAGGATAGGCAGGGGTGGAAAGTCTTTGTTGCTGCCCTACACACCACTGGGTGTAAAGGATGATGATGATGATGATGATTGACTTCCATTCAAGGAAACTGTTCTTTCAAGCTTTTATACAATCCTCAATAGACTATGCAGCAACCCTGTGGATTCTGCCAGTGCAAATACCATGAAACCATTACTTAGTCTGTATAAACGTGGTCTTAAACTGGTCCTTTTGAAGGAAACAACCTTGCTAGAAGTGGACTATACTCAGTTAAATACTCTTCCCCTACACCAACGATTAAAATATAACAAAGACATCATGATGTTTAAAATAATGACAGGAAATGTCCCCACACCCTTAAAAGATAAATTCCCAAATAAATCATTCCAGAAATATGGAAAAGCCAAGCCTCCCAATCCCAAGAATAGACTTGTTCAAATCTAGTTTACTACACTCAGGCCCTACCCTGTGGAACTCCCTTCCTGATTCAATTAAATAGCACCAATGCTAACAACCTTCAAAATTCACCTTCTAAACCACTTGATGCATTAAAAATAACAAACCACACTCCCCCCTCTCCCCCCTCTCTATCACTGTGTGTGTATGTGTGTGGGTGTAAATGTTTTCTATGTGTCTGTGTGGGTGTATGTGTCTGTGTGTGAGTGTATGAGAGTGTGTGTGAATCATTATCCAATTTATAAAAAAATGTTTTGCTAATTCTTTAAACATAAGGGATGTTTTATGTATTTTTTTATTGGTAGTATCCCCCCCCCTCCAGTAAGGATATCAGTTATTTTCCCCATTTTATCCAAATGTATGATTTATATGACTTGTATAACTTTTCACAGATGGTGGTAGATTGATGTTTTCAGTTGTTTATTCATTATGTTCTCTTGTTTGCTCTTATCTATTAGTGGGGTTTTTTTTCCCTTTTTTTTCTTTTTTTCTTTTTTTTTCTTCTTTAATAATCAAAATCTTTTTATTGTGACTTCTGATTTTCGTCTTCTGAATGAGTGCATTTTTCTTACCTTATTATATATAGTGTACTTATTTCTTGTATGTTGTTTGGTACTGTTAGTTAGTTAAAGTCTGTCCCAGCCTAAGGCTCATCAGGCCGGTGCTTATCCCGGTTTCTGTGGCGTTAAGCGACTGAGAGTCATAGACACCCCCCTGGATAGGACGCCAGTCTATCGCAGGATTAACCCCCAACACAAGGTTGGTACCCCTTTTACACCTGGGTAGGGTGAGAAATTAGCCGTAAAGTGCCTTTTCCAAGGGCACAACGCCATAGCTGAAAGCTGGGATCGAACCCGCAACCTTTAGATTACGAGTCCAACGCCCTAACCACTAGACTATAGCGGCGGCTTGCTTGGTACTGCGTATAGTTTTATTGTTTAGTATCTTTTTATCTTGATGTTATCCCTGAAAAGGGCGGGGACTGGATGCAAAAAAGCACATGAGTGCTTATCTATTATCCTCGAATAAGAGAATTTGCCTTGCCTTGCCTTGCCTGTCTCTCTCTCTCGAACGTACGCAGAACATCTTGCGCACACGTTAAATGATGTTCCGCTTTTCGTAAGAGTAGGCCATCGTGTGCCAGTGAGAACAGATGACATTTACAAAACTGCATACACACGGAGACTAGATGTAAAAAAACACAAGAGTGCTTATTCCATTATCCTCGATATAAAAGAATAAATCAAATCAAATCAAATCAAATACTCTCTCTCTCTCTCTCTCTCTCCCCTCTCTCTCTCTCTCTCTCTCTCTCTCTCTCTCTCTCTCTCTCCCCCTCTCTCTCTCTCTCTCTCTCTCTCTCTCCTCTCTCTCTCTCTCTTCTTCTCTCCTCTCTTCTCCTCTCTCTCTCTTCCCTCTCTTCTCTCTCTCTCTCTCTCTCTCTCTCCTCTCTCTCTCTCTCTCTCTCTCTCTCTCTCTCTCTCTCTCTCTCTCTCTCTTTGTGCAACAAGCAGAACCCTAGAGAGAGCCAGCGTCACTCCCACCACAGACAATGGCTACGTGTTCATGGTTGACAGGAGTCACAGGGGCCGGCACAACTAGGGACAATGCAAGCCTTGTCTCAACCATAGACGGTGGGCGCGTGGCTAAGTGGTTGCTGTACCAACCGGAAGGCTTGCCCAGAAACAGAAATTGACCCCAGGTCGAGAAATGTCTGTTGTTTAATGATGTGTGTTGTATTCATTAGCTATAACCTACATCTGGTCAAATGTGTCGCTCCCAACCTCATGAAAACTGCTGAATGAATGATGATTTGATGTTAACTACTATACAGTTTGTTATAACTGCATAGGGGACGGGATAGCTCAGCTGTCAGAGCGCTTGCTTTCCCCCAGTCAAGTTAAGCAGCGTCAGTTACCAGTTGTATGGGTGACCGTTTGCACGCCTTGGCTACAGTACAGTTCCTCCCAGTTCACCCAGCTGTAAATGGGTACCTGCCCTCTTCAGGGTTAGGGAAGGTAAAGCAGCGAGGGAGAGGAGATGGGTGCCGCCCTCAACATGCTGGCCCCTAGAGAAGCTGAGGTCTCTGACACCTCGCTCCCCTACGACCACACAGATTATGGGACACCTTTGCCTTTACCTTTATAGTTGCATAGCAATGTATGTTTCGTCTTTGAGTGTAAGTTTTCGTAGACATAATCCATATACTGGCATACACTTTCACTGCCAGCATGTGGAGTCAAAGTTAGACTGAATGTAGGCCTATGCAGAAGAAAAATGATCAGTTAGTTAGTTCTTCAGTTGAACATCCTTCCACAAAATAGTGATATAAGACTTGTGTGTATGGGTGGGTGGGTGTGTTTGGGTGTGTCTTTGAGTTTGAGTGTGTGTGTGTGTGCGCGCGCGCGCGCGCGTGTGTGTGTGTGTGGTGTTGTGTGTGTGTGTGTGTGTGTGTACCAATGTAGATTGTCTTTTACAGAAATTTACATACCTACAAAATGTCGTGAGTCTTTAATATTGTTTGTTTAATATTTTGCGAAGAGTTCTTGCTTTTCAGTTCCTGTTGGTATTGAAAAGACTTACGGATGTATTGCTGTAAGGTTTCTTTTCTCCTGCTGAATTTGTTTGTTATCTTCCATGCCCCAAAAGGGGTGAAAGGAATTAAATCTTGAATCTTGTTGTCGGTTATGCTGATCATGAAAATGCTTCATTCTCTTGAGCTGAAATATTACTTCTTGGCTATTTTCTGGAACAAATTAAGAGCATCACATGACCTTGATAAGTTTATGTTAATGTTGAATCCACACAATCTATGCCAGTCCACATTTTCTAGTACATGGTGACCAATTTATTATTCATACCTTGAACTGGTGGTAATGCCCTGAAAAAGGTGTGTGAGCCAGACATCCCTCACACTATCATCCCACTTCCCTGCCTAGCATCTGTGCTGCTGTCTATAAAAGCGGGGACTGCCCAGTTCCTCGCAGGCCAAGATAGCAGCAGAGCACTTGTGCATAAGTTTGTGTGTGTGTGTGTGTGTGTTGTTCTTCAGTTTAACGTCTATTCACATTAAGTGATTTTCACACACACACACACACACACACACACACACACACACACACACACACACACACACACACACACACCACACACACACACACACACACACACACACACACACACACACACACACACACACACACACACACACACACACACACACACACACACACAAAAACACACACAAAAACACCCTGAACAAGAAAAATTGAACAAAAGCTGAAACCAATGCCATATAACAAAGTTAAAATATAAAGCTAACTTTAACAAACTATAAATATTGAATTATCGGACTACTTATGAGTGCTAACACAATGTCCAACAAACGCGATGGTTCAGACAACAACTGATCCAGTGATAGATTAGGCACAACAGGTAAAAGTGGTTTTAGATATCCACAAAGAAGAATATGACTGTTCGTTATCTTATCACCACAAATACAGTTTACATCCTTTGAGTGTGTGTGTGTGTGTGTGTGTGTGTGTGTGTGTGTGTGTGTGTGTGTGTGTGTGTGTGTGTTGTGTGTGTGTGTGTGTGTGTGTGTGTGTGTGTGTGTGTGAGAGAGAGAGTGTATGTGTGTATGTGAGAGAGAGAGAGTGTATGTGTGTGTGTGTGAAGGAGAGAGAGAGAGAGAGAAGAGAAGAGACAGAGACAGAGAGACGGAGAGAGAGAGACAGGGAGAGAGATTTACAAATGCAGCCACACTGATGGGGACTGCCCAGTTCGTCACAGGTCCACTTTGTCACAGGCCAAGAGAGCACTATGACCAACTGGGCCTGTGAGGAAGTGACATAGTACTTCCTATAAAAGCAGTGCATTACATTACCTGTCCTGTGCTATCTATGAAAGCAGCATAGTGTATTACCCCTCCTGTTCTGTCTATAAAAGCAGTGTAGTGCAGTACCTTTCCTGTCCTGTGCTGTCTATAAAAGCAGTGTAGTGCATTACCTGTCCTGGGCTGTCTATAAAAGCAGTGTAGTGCATTACCTCTCCTGTCCTGTGCTGTCTATAAAAGCAGTGCATTACATTACCTGTCCTGTGCTGTCTATAAAAGCAGTGTAGTGCATTACCTGTGCTGTGCTGTCTATAAAAGCAGTGTAGTGCATTACCTGTCCTGTCCTGTGCTGTCTATGAAAGCAGTGTAGAGTATTACCTGCTCTATGCTGTCTATAAAAGCAGTGTAGTGCATTACCTGTCCTGTCCCTTGCTGTCTATAAAAGCAGTGTAGTGCATTACCTGTCCTGGGCTGTCTATAAAAGCAGTGTAGTGCATTACCTGTGCTGTGCTGTCTATAAAAGCAGTGTAGTGCATTACCTGTGCTGTGATGTCTATAAAAGCAGTGTAGTGCATTACCTGTCCTATGCTGTGCTGTCTATAAAAGCAGTGTAGTACATTACCTGTCCTGTGCTGTCTATAAAAGCAGTGTAGTACATTATCTGTCCTGTGCTGTCTATAAAAGCAGTGTAGTACATTACATTACCTGTCCTGTGCTGTCTATAAAAGCAGTGTAGTGCATTACCTGTCCTGTGCTGTCTATAAAAGCAGTGTAGTGTATTACATGTCCTGTGCTGTCTATAAAAGCAGTGTAGTGCATTACCTGTCCTGTCCTGTGCTGTCTATAAAAGTAGTGTAGTGCATTACCTGTCCTGTGCTGTCTATAAAAGCAGTGTAGTGCATTACCTGTCCTGTGCTGTGCTGTCTACAAAAGCAGTGTAGTGCATTACATTACCTGTCCTGTGCTGTCTATAAAAGCAGTGTAGTGCATTACCTGTCCTGTCCTGTCCTGTCTATAAAAGCAGTGTAGTGCATTACCTGTCCTGTCCTGTGCTGTCTATGAAAGCAGTGTAGTGCATTACCTGTCCTGTCCTGTGTTGTCTATAAAAGCAGTGAAGTGCATTACCTGTGCTGTCTATAAAAGCAGTGTAGTGCATTACCTGTGCTGTCTATAAAAGCAGTGAAGTGCATTACCTGTCTTGTGCTGTCTATAAAAGCAGTGTAGTGCATTACCTGTGCTGTCTATAAAAGCAGTGTAGTGCATTACCTGTCCTGTGCTGTCTATAAAAGCAGTGTAGTGCATTACCTGTCCTGTCCTGGGCTGTCTACAAAAGCAGTGTAGTGCATTATTGTGCTGTGCTGTGCTGTCTATAAAAGCAGTGTAGTGCATTACCTGTGCTGGTGCTGTCTATAAAAGCAGTGTAGTGCACTACCTGTGCTGTCCTGTGCTGTCTATAAAAGCAGTGTAGTGCATTACCTGTCCTGTGCTGTCTATAAAAAGCAGTGTAGTGCATTACCTGTCCTGTGCTGTCTATAAAAGCAGTGTAGTGCATTACCTGTCCTGTGCTGTGCTGTCTATAAAAGCAGTGTAGTGCATTACCTGTCCTGTGCTGTCTATAAAAGCAGTGTAGTGCATTACCTGTCCTGTGCTGTCTATAAAAGCAGTGTAGTGCATTACCTGTCCTGTCCTGTGCTGTCTACAAAAGCAGTGTAGTGCATTACCTGTCCTGTCCTGGCTGTCTATAAAAGCAGTGTAGTGCATTACCTGTCCTGTCCTGGGCTGTCTATAAAAGCAGTGTAGTGCATTATTGTGCTGTGCTGTCTATAAAAGCAGTGTAGTGCATTACCTGTCCTGTCCTGTGCTGTCTATAAAAGCAGTGTAGTGCATTACCTGTCCTGTCCTGTACTGTCTATAAAAGCAGTGTAGTGCATTACCTGTCCTGTCCTGTGCTGTCTATAAAAGCAGTGTAGTGCATTACCTGTCCTGTCCCGAGCTGTCTATAAAAGCAGTGTAGTGCATTACCTGTCCTGTCCTGTGCTGTCTATAAAAGCAGTGTAGTGCATTACCTGTCCTATGCTGTCTATAAAAGCAGTGTAGTGTATTACCCCTCCTGTGCTGTCTATAAAAGCAGTGTAAGTGCATTACCTGTCCTGTCCTGTGCTGTCTATAAAAGCAGTGTAGTGCATTACCTTCCTATCCTGTGCTGTCTATGAAAGCAGTGTAATGCATTACCTGTCCTGTCCTGTGTTGTCTATAAAAGCAGTGTAGTGCATTACCTATCCTGTGCTGTGCTGTCTATAAAAGCTTTGAAGTGCATTACCTGTCCTGTGCTGTCTATAAAAGCAGTGTGTAGTTCATTACCTGTCCTGTCCTGTGCTGTCTATAAAAGCAGTGTAGTGCAGTACCTGTCCTGTTCTGTGCTGTCTATAAAAGCAGTGTAGTGCATTACCTGTGCTGTGCTGTGCTTTCTATAAAAGCAGTGTAGTGCATTACCTGTCCTGTCCTGTGCTGTCTATAAAAGCAGTGTAGTGCATTACCTGTCCTGTCCTGTGTTGTCTATAAAAGCAGTGTAGTGCATTACCTGTCCTGTCCTGTGCTGTCTATAAAAGCAGTGTAGTGCATTACCTGTCCTGTCCTGTGCTGTCTATAAAAGCAGTGTAGGGCCTAGTGCATTAACTTTCCTGTGCTGTTGTCTATAAAACACACCATACAAATATATATTTGTATATATATATATGTATATATATATGTATATAATATATATTGTGAGATATATATTGAGTTAGAGAGAGACAGTACACAGGGACTGGATGCGAATAAAAGCATACTAGAGCTTATTCAAGTATCCTCGATATAAAAGAGGCAATATGGTGAATCTGTATAACTGAAGCTAAAACATCTATTGCAGCAAAGAGACCAAAACAATGCAGATCCGCCAAAGAGCATGGTGTCTTCTTTGGTTTTGGTTTTTTTTTATACCCGTGACTGACGCATTCTCTAACTTTTGTCTATCCAGTGCGCCCTAGCAGGCCTGCAAGTCTTGTTTTTTTTGGAAAAATAAGAGCAGGAAGTCAATGTCAAGCCAGTGGGGCGCACAGCAGAGAAAACAATCCAAGCTAGTGACGACGCCCCCCCCCCCCCTCTCTCTCTCCTCCCTCTCCTCTCTCTCTCTCTCTCTCTCTCTCTCTCTCTCTCTCTCTCTCTCTCTCTCTCTCTCTCTCTCTCTCTCTCTCTCTCTCTCTCTCTCTCTCTCTCTCTCTCTCTCTCTCTCTCTCTCTCGCTCTCGCTCTCGCTCTCGCTCTCTCTAACCCAGAGCCCACAGTCTTTATTCAAGCAGTCAGTTTGTCTTGACTGGGCAGCCGGAGTTGTGTGGGTACTGCAAATAGTAAGTCTTTTTGTTTCCCCTCGAGTCTTTTTGTCTGTCTGTCTGTATGTTTCTGTTTCTGTCCTGGTGTACATTTCTCTGTCTTCTCTCCTTCATCAGCTGTCTCTCTTTCTCTCATGTCTGTCTGGTTGTCTGTCTCTCTCAAGTATCTTCGTTTTTGGTTTTCTTTCCCCTTACTCTCTCTCTGTCTCTGTCTCTGTCTCTGTCTCTGTCTCTCTCTCTCTCTCTCTCTCTCTCTCTCTCTCTCTCTCTCTCTCTCTCTCTCTCTCTCTCTCTCTCTCCTCTCTCTCTCTCTCTCTGTCTGTCTGTCTCTCTCTGTCTCTCTCTCTCTGTCTCTCTGTCTCTGTCTCTCTGTCTCTCTGTCTCTCTCTGTCCCCTGTCTCTGTCTCTCTGTCTCTCTGTCTCTCTCTCTGTCTCTCTTCTGTCTCTCTCTCTCTCTCTCTCTCTCTCTCTTCTCTCTCTCTCTCTCTCCTCTCTCTCTCTCCTCTCTCTCTCCTCTCTCTCCTCCTAAAGGGTTAACTGTAAATCTTCATAAAACTAAGGTTTTTGTGTTTAGAAAATGTGGACATTGATACAAATCAGCAAAGCCGTGTTTTAAAATACAAAATATTAAAGTTGTTCATAGCTACTGGTATCTTGGTTTTACACTTACACCAAAAGTATCTTTTAATATAGCATTAGAGGATTATGCCAGGTGTGCAAAACATTACGTTTTTTTTCAAATACTAATACAATGTGGGCAATGAGTAACATGAAATATGTTTGTGTCTTTAAACTGTTCGATACGCACGAAAAACCTATGCTGCTTTATGCTTCTGAGCTTTGAGGTTTTACCAAAAAAAATTACTGTATTGAATCAGTTCATTTATTTGCTTGTGAGAATTTATTAAATGTTTATCCAAAAGCTCCAAACACTATGATTTATGAACAAAAGGGACGTTATCTATTGTTTATTGATAGTACCATAAGGTCCTTCCATTTTGGTTTAAATTTCAAAACATGTTTCTATGCAGATTTCCGAAACATGCTTATTTGATGACTGTAAACAAGATGCCAGAGCTCAATGTAGAACACTTAGATTTCAAAAACTGGTCATTTATTGTGTTAAACGATGTCTTGATCTTTATGGTTTCTCTAAAGTGTGGGTAAAAGGTGGTGGTGTGGGAAATGAAGAAGCTTTTCTGAAAGAATTTCAACAGCCCATGATTGATTGTTTTCACCAAGACTGGCATGTAAAACTGACAGAAAGTGACAGATTTGAAACATATCGTTTAATTAAATCACTGGTACAATCTGAAGATATCTTTCTGCTATCACGATAGATAAAGTGGGTAATTTAAATGTACTAACAGATATAATAATTAATCTGTTTTAGTGCCATTTTGTGACAAAATTGAAACTGAAATCTACTTTCTATTTGAATGAACAAAAAAATGTACAGACTTGAGAGAGAAATACTTGGAAAAATACTTCAGTAATGCGAATGAACAATCCCTTCAAACAATTCCGATTAGTGAAAATGTCTACCAGATAAGACATTTGGATATATGTATGTATATATATATATATATATATATATATATATATATATAATCTGTCCCATGTCCCAAAGGACGTAGGGGGGACATGAGAGAAGACGCAACAGAGATCTTTTTCCATGCTTCACGATCCTGTGTGGCTAGTAGGAGGTGTTGCAGGGGTTGGGCGGTCCAGTCTTTGATGTCAACCATGATTTCTTTTGGCGGCCTCTTCGTCTCTTGCAAGATAGTTTTTGCTAAGGTGTTGTGTCTTGTGGTGTGACCAAACCACATCAGCTTTCTCCTCTTTATGGTGGAGAGCAAAGGTTCTTGGGAGCCCACACGCTTTTTGATTTCTTCTTTCACATAGTTATTGGTCTTGTGTTCTTTGTATGATATTTTGAGGAGTCTTCTGTGGCACTTGTTCTCGAATGCTTGGATTCTCCTCTCTGACTCTGCTGTCAGAGTCCATGATTCACAGCCATATAGGAGGATAGATATCACGAGGGATTTGTAGAGGTGGTATTTGGTGCAGAAGCTGGTGTTGTTGCTTCTGATGATCCTCTCGAGTCTGACTAGAGCAGATGTTGCTGTTGCAATGCGAGCTTTCACTTCATTGTTTGATGTGCCATCTTTTGTTAAGATGGAGCCTAAGTATTTGAATTGGCTCACCTCTTCTAGTGTTTCTCCATTCATCTTAATTTCCGTGCTGTCATTACTTGCGCTGTTGACCATGATCTTAGATTTCTCTGTACTGACCTCCATGCCGTATGCGCTCGCTCGATCTATTAGACTGTCTGTGAGGATTTGCAGTTCTTGTTTGCTGCTGCCCATGAGGTCAATGTCATCTGCAAATCTGAGGTTGCAAAGGGGTCTTCCACCAATGGAGACGGAAGTGTGGTGGTTTTGCAGTGTCTCTGTCATGATGTTTTCGAGGAAGAGGTTGAAGAGTACAGGTGAGAGAAGGCAGCCCTAGCAGACCCCAACTGTGGTCTTGAAGTACTTGCCCACGTGATTGTTCATGAAAACTGCACTTCTTGCGTTCTCGTACAGTGCTGTGATGACTTCAATGAGGCAGTTGTCAATGTTGAAGTGCCTGAGTACTTGCCAGAGGCCGTCATGCCATACCCTGTCAAAGGCCTTTTTGAAGTCTATGAAACTGTGGTACAAGTCTTTTTGGTGTTGGAGATGCTTCTCTATCAGAATTCTCAGATTGAAAATTTGTTCCATTGTGCTGCGTATTGGTCTAAAGCCCGCTTGTTCTTCTGCCAGGAGTTTTTCCGCTTGGTTTTTCAGTCTGTTGAGGACTACCTGCAGCATGATCTTGCTAGGATGGCTTATGAGACTGATGGGTCTGTAGTTCTGGCATTGCTTGAGGTTTCCTTTCTTTGGCAGGAGTATTACAAGAGACTGTGTCCATTCTTTTGGCCATTCTTTGGTGTCGTGAATCTTCTGACAAAGGTCTGTGAATCGCCTTTCTGTTTCATTCCCTCCATTTTTTATGAGTTCAGCTGGGATGTTATCAATTCCAGGGGACTTCTCGTTCTTCAATTGTTTAATAGGTGTGTCTACTTCACACCGTAGTATTGGTGGGTCTTTATCTTGGTGTTCAGGGGGTTTGTCAGAAACTATGTTGGTATCTGGGCGTAGTGGGTAGTTATACAATCCCTTACAGTATTCTGTCCAGCGTTGGAGGATGGCATTGTTTTCCGTTAAAAGATTTCCTTCTTTGTCTTCAATAACAGAGGCTTTAGGCTGTGTTGTTTTAGTTAGTGCTTTCAGAGTATCGTAAGCGGTTTTGCTGTTTCTCTTGGCCATTCCAGCTTCGATGTTGTTGCATTGTTCTTCTACTCACGCTTCTTTGGATTCTCTCATCTTTTTCCTCACTTCTCTGTGGCTATCCATGTACTTGTTGTTGGCTTCTTGACTTGTGAACTTTTGTTTCTTAAGCTCTCTTCTTTTGTCGCAGAGGTCAAGAACCTCATTTGTCACCCAGGGTTGTTTCTTTGTTCTGCTTCTTCCTAATGTTTCTTCTGCTGCTGTCGTTAGCACTTCTTTGATGTTGTTGGCTGGTGTGTCTACATCATTGTCGATGGCTGCGAGTGCGGCGAACTTTCCTCCAATGTTGGCTTGGAAGATCTCAACCACTGTTGGGTCTTTGAGTTTTTCCAGATCAAATCTTATGCGTGGGCTTTTTGGCTGTTGTTTTGCTTTCAGTTTCAGTCTGATGGTGGTAAGTACAAGGTCGTGGTCACTGCCAATGTCAGCTCCTGGGAATGTTCTTGTGTTTGCCTAGTTTATGCTGGATTTGAATCTTTGGGGTGACAGAATGTAGTCAATTTGATTGTGAATCAGACCATTTGGTGAGTGCCAGGTTGATGTTCTAGATGGCTTGTGAGGGTGGAGTGTGTTAGCCCGAGTTAGTTTGTGCTTCTTTGCGAATTCCAGCAGCCGCTGTCCTCTGTCATTTGTTTCTCCCAGTCCAAAGCGTCCTGTGGTTCCTGTTCAGGTGTCATAGGCATCAGGTCCCACCTTAGCATTCCAGTCGCTTTCCACAATAATAATGTCTTTTTTGGGCGTTTTGGAGATGAGGTTTTCAAGTTCTTCATAGAATTCTTCTATCTGGTCATCATCGTAGTCAGATGTTGGAGCATACACTTGGATGATGGTGAGATTCTGGGGTTTTGCAGAGACTCTGATTGAGATGAGTCTGCTGGATACTGGTGTGCAGTTGATGATGCTTGACACAATCTCTTTCCTGACGATGAAGCCTACTCCGTGTTGATGTAGTTTCTCTTCTCCACTGTACCATATCTTGTGGCCGTCTTGTGTGGTTGTTTCTCCGAAGCCAATCCATCTGACTTCCGCAAGCCCTAGGATGTCCCATTTATATCTTTTTAGTTCATGTGTGAGTTCCTGTACTCTTCCTGTTTGATACAGAGTCCTTACATTCCATGTTCCGATGGTTACTCCTTTATCTGGAAGCTTTAGCGTTGGTTCTGCTCCAGTGGCACACTTGTCGCTCCTACCTTGGAGGCTTGCAGTGGGTAGCGCGGTCGTTGTTGATCCGGGCCTCGACCGATCCGGCATGTCTTTCTGTTTCGTTTTTCCCATCATGTCCTTGCAGTGGGCTTGAGGAAGCTTGGTGGCGCCCATCTCCTCTCCAAGACTCCTACTGGTGAGTTAGAATGCACCAACCCCTCACAACGTTTCGCTCGCCAGTAGAAGCGGTTACCGGGGTGTGGGTGGGTTAAGGACCCGGACCCAGAAGTAAGAGTTGAGTGCCAAGTGAGGACCAGTGCTCCCGTCCATCCCGAGGGATGCTATTGCCAGGTTTACAAAGGTACCACCTCTCCTTGAGCACCCCATATATATATATATATAATGCTCTGAAAGCCCGAGCACTTTGTTAAGTAAAACTGGTGCACAAAAAGTTGAAACAATTTATGTTTGTTTCTTTGGAAATCACTCTTCATAATGCCAACATTATTTCTGTTTGTTGTGCTGTTTTATTTGAAGTTTCTTTTGTCGAAATGAAATATTAATACCCCTTGTCAACAGGCCCGTGGCCTTACATTAAAATCCTGAGTCCTCTCTCTCTCTCTCTCTCTCTCTCTCTCTCTCTCTCTCTCTCTCTCTCTCTCTCTCTCTCTCTCTCTCTCTCTCTCCTCTCTCTCTCTCTCTCTCTCTCTCCTCTCTCTCTCTCTCTCCTCTCTCTCTCTCTCTCTCTCTAGTATGATGATGTGATCTCTAAGGGTGATGATGGTTATGATGATGTGGTTACTAAAGGTGATGATGGTAACGATGGTGTAGGTGTTGAAAGTGATAGTGGTAACGGTGACTATGATGAAGAAGTTAAAGATGACGATGGAAAAAGTGATGAAGAAGACGAGGATGATGATCATGACTATTATGTAGACACTGAAGATGATGATGATCGAAAATTGGAATTGTAGAATAGCTGGAAATGTTTTCCGCGATGATGTTTACCTTCCTCCTGCCTCGAACATGTTTTGTATAGTGGTCTAAGGCCGATGTACAATAAAACTTTCAGTGTTCAGTGTTCAGTGTTCATGTCTCTCTCTCCTCTCTCTCTCTCTCTCTCTCCTCTCTCTCTCTCTCTCTCTCTCTCTCTCTCTCTCTCTCTCTCCTCTCTCTCTCTCCTCTCTCTCTCTCTCTCTCTCTCTCTCTCTCTCTCTCTCTCCTCTCCT
>CM060342.1:32558440-32560940 GCA_030674155.1 Stramonita haemastoma
GCGACACAGAGAAAGGGGGGAGGGAGGGAAAGAGAGACAGAGACACAGAGAGAGAGAGAGACAGAGGCAGGGAGAGAGAAAGTGAAGCAGTGACCACCTCTACCACTGCTACCCAGAACCCCCTTGCATACATGACAGATACTTCAGAGGTCATTGACAGATACTACAGAGGTCACTGATAGATACTACAGAGGTCACTAATAGATACCACAGAGGTCACTGATAGATACTACAGAGGTCACTGATATGTACTACTGAGGTCATTGATAGATACCACAGAGGTCACTACATAGAGGTCACTGATATACAGAGGTCACTGATAGATACTACAGAGGTCACTAATAGATACTACAGAGGTCACTAATATATACTACAGAGGTCACTAATATATACTACAGAGATCATTGATAAATACTACAGAGGTCACTGATAGATACTACAGAGGTCACTAATAGATACTACAGAGGTCACTGATACTACAGAGGTCACTACTAGATACTACAGAGGTCACTGATACTACAGAGGTCACTGATAGATACTACAGAGATCACTTATAGATACTACAGATGATAGATACTACAGAGGTCACTGATAGATACCACACAGATTACTGATAGATACTACAGAGGTCTCCGATAGATACTACAGAGGTCACTGATAGATTTTACAGAAGTCACTAATAGATACTACAGGCCATTGATACTACAATGGTCACTGATGGGTACTGCAGAGGTGACTGATAAATACCACAGAGGTCATTGATAGAGATGGTCATTGATACTACAGAGATAATTAACAGATACTACAGAGGTCACTGACAGATACTACAGAGGTCACTGACAGATACTACAGAGATCACTGACAGATACTATAGAGATCACTGACAGATACTACAGAGGTCACTGACAGATACTACAGAGGTCACTAACAGATACCACAGAGGTCATTGATGAATACAACAGAAGTCACCAATAGACGGGTCTCTGGCAGTCAGCACCTTTATCAGGATGGCCGTGATTGCAGGCAGGGGCTTGTCCAGAGGCACCGTGGATCCCTTTCATTCTGGAGCACTACCCCCACCTTCTGACGCACACCCACTTTTTCCCGCCCATCCACTTCAACCGAACCCCCTGTGTGGTGGGGAGCATCGCTGGGCAGACCGTCCACATCAGAGAGAACCCCAATCCACGGCGCCGCCCCCACCACCCAGCGGACCCCCCACCGGCTCAGGTGGCTGGAGGGGCGTACGTGCAGAACTCGCCACGCAGCCAGGATGTCCACGTGCAGGACAGTGACCAGGAGGACGACCGCGCCACCCAGCGCTGTCTCTCTGCCCTGTTCAACGTCCCCGATCAGGTCATGATGGTCATCTCCAGCTTGACCTTCAAAAAGTACCTCAACAACCGCCTCAACCCCCTCCATGCCGCGGCTCTCGCCCAGCTGCCCACCATTCAAGATCCCTCCCTTCCCAAACAGATCCAGGACGGGGAAGGGGACATCGTCATCATTCATCGTCACTACGGGTTGCTGGTCGGGGAAATCAAAGCGGTGGGTGGCAGCGGCTACTTCCAGAGTCAGCCCCCAGAAAAGCAGACCTCGGTGATCCAGAAGAGAGTAGAGAGAGCCCTGGAGCAGCTGCAGCACCAGGAGACAGCGCTCAGACAGCTGGTGAGAGACCTGCCCCCTGTCAGGGTCGGCAAGGTGGTGATGCTGCCCAACGTCACGGCACACCAGCTGCGAATGGTTCTGGACAGTGACGCCTCCTTGCTCCAGGTGAGTGAATCACTCTTGCTGTGTTGACGTCATCGTGCTGACAGGTGAATGGATCACATGCTGTGTTGACGTCATCGCTGACAGGTGGACATTGTACGTCATGCTGACAGGTGACATGTAGTCATCGTGCTGATGCATGATCTGTCTTGTCGGAAGCCTGCCTGTTCATCCCTGAGTGTCTTGTCTAGTGCCGTCTTCAGTCTTTCTAAGATTATTCTTGTCAGTACTTTCCCTGGTATAGACAGCAGCATGATTCCTCTCCAGTTGTTGCAGGATGACAGGTCCCCTTTCTTTGGCAGCTTCACGAGGAAGCCTTTCTTCCAGTCTTCTGGCACACTCTCTTGCTCCCAGATCTTGTGTAGGGTGGATGCAGCATGTCAGTTGAAGTCTGGATGTCTGCCTTCAGTGCTTCAGGGGGTATACTGTCAGGACCTGCTGCTTTGCCTGACTTTAAAGACTTTATGGCTTTGGTGATCTCATTTTTGGCGGGGGGGGAGGGGGGCGATGTTGATGCCAAGGATTTCAGTAGGTGGTGGGATATCTGGTGGGACAGATGGTGATCTGTTGAGTGTTTCCTTGAAGTGCTTTGCCCTCAGGTCCTCTTCACCTGGAATGGTATTGCTGTTCTTGTCTTTGATGGGGCAACTTGGTTTACTGGGGGGGGTTTCAGAGAGGATCCTCGTGATCTCATACAGTCTCTTCATGTTTCTTTGGCCCACTGCAGTCT
>CM060342.1:32568440-32575940 GCA_030674155.1 Stramonita haemastoma
TCATCTGGGAAATCTGTGATAACGATTCCCTCTTTTCTATCCCTCTCTTAGTTTCTGCCTTGTTCTCTTTTTTTTTCTTGTACTTCCAGTCTGTTTTCTGACGTTTTGTTCCATTATCTTGCATTGGGGGTTTTTTCAGTATATCTCAAAAATAACTTTTCTTTCCCCCTTGCTAAGGTTAGATGCGCTGGGCATGACTTGTCATGTGCTTAACGGTGGTGCGACGCATTTTCGTTCATGAATATTACAGTCTTACAGTCATAAGTCTGAGCATTCCAAGAAGAAGAAGAAGTAGGAGGAGGAGGAAGAGGAGGAGGAGGAGGAGGAGGAGGAGGAAGAAGAAGAAGAAGAAGAAGAAGAAGAAGAAGAAGAAGAAGAAGAAGAAGAAGAAGAAAGAAGAAGAAGAAGAAGAAGAAGAAGAAGAAGAACGCAAAGAAGAACGCAAAGAAGAAGTAGAAGAAGAAGAAGAAGAAGAAGAAGAAGAAGAAGAAGAAGAAGAAGAAGAAGAAGAAGAAGAAGAAGAATGCAAAGAAGGAGAATGCAAAGAAGGAGAATGCAAAGAAGGAGAATGCAAAGAAGAGGAACAAGAAGAATGAGAATTAACCAAAGGACATCCACTTGCTGGAAGATGACAGACTGATATGTCCTTCTCCTCCTTTCTCCTTCTCCTCCTCCCTTTTCTCCTTCGTTTTTCCTTCCTCTCTTTTTCTTCCATCTCCACCATCTCATTCTATGTCTGTCTGTCTGTATCTCTGTCTGTATAGATCTATTTAATTTTATCTATCCGTCTATCAATATAGTCTGTTTGCTCTCTCTCTCTCTCTCTCTCTCTCTCTCTCTCTCTCTCTCTCTCTCTCTCTCTCTCTCTCTCTCTCCCTCTCTCTCTCTCTCTCTCCTCTCTCATCCTGTCAGAGTGACGTTATCTCATGTTGTTATGATAGGGTAGTGTGGACGTCATGATAAGTGTTGTGTATGAAATACGTTATTTCTGTAAATACAGTAGCCTCAAGTTAACATGACTTGCCTGAAGGACTGTACAATGTGTGTGTGTTTGCTGAAGTGTGTGAAGAAATGTATACATCAACTACATCAAGGAACATCGTGTGTCAACTCAGTGTGTATCAAATGGAAAATGACTATGGTTGTAATTTGCAGTTTTTTAGAGCGCTTTCTCGCGTCATTCTTTGAAAAAGATGGTGACGTCCATTTTCTGTTTACTAAGGACATTAATGCTTGTACAATATCAGGGATGACCTGACTGACTTGGGGGCTGTTGATGGTAAACATAAGTTTGCTTCCACGTGCAAAAAGAAACAAAAAAAACCCAAACAAACAAACAAAAAAGACCGTGTGGCCAATGGTTTGGAAGAATTGTTGATAGAATTTAGCTCCAGGTTTTCCTGACTCCTTTTAATGGGTTTGTTGTTGTTATTGTTGTAATTGTTGTAATTGTTGTTGATGATGATGATGATGATGATGATGATGATGATGATGATGATGATGGTGGTGGTGGTGGTGGTGGTGGTGGTGGTGGTGGTGGTGTGGTTGTGGTGGTGATGGGGATGATGATGGGGATGATGATGATTGTTGTTCCTAGAACTTTGTGGTGAGGTTTGTTCAATTGCTTCTTTTTGATACAAAGAGAGACAGGCAGACAGACAGACGAGTGTGTGTGTGTGCGTGCGTGTGTACGTGTGTGCGTGCATGCTTGCGTGTGTGTGTGCGTGCGTGCGTACGTGCGTGCGTGCGTGTGTGTATGTGTGTGTGTGAAAATCATGCAGGCTTCAGACACCATTACTCTTCGACAGGTAGTTGTTTTGTTTTAAGAATTAAAGCCTTGCAAATATTTTTCTAGGCAAAAACAAATGTCTGTATTGTGCTTTTGGTTTGTATAGATTTTATTTAGAAGTAAGAATAAACATTGAAAAGAAACAGCATTTTTTAATCATTGCAACAACAAGCTTGTACCTTATGGTGTGCTCAATTAAACAATGAAAATTAACATGAGCATGACGGCTGCTGAGCTGCATCGTGCAAACCACCAACAAAAAAATCACCCATTGCAATTTTTACCAATGCAAAAGAAAAAAGGAAAAATAACACTGAATATTCCACGAGAGGACAGAGTATGTTCTAAAGGTATACCTGTTGGTGATTTTCATTTCTATCATGGAATGTTCCTTACCACATTTTATTCCACAGCGTTTTCTTCAGCCTATGTTATGCTGATGAAATGCAATTCGCGACAAGGTTTTTTTTATCTGTCAAAATTTATGAGATTTGCCAGTATTACATGAAAATGTCATTTGTTTTCTTTCACAACTAAGTACATTTTTTCCTGAACCTTTACTCAAATTGTATTTTTTTTAAATGAAGACAGTGGGAGTAATAATTTTTAAAGTGCCTTGAACTGTTTTTGTTTTATAAATTATTTCACGATAGTTGCTCCTTATCCTTTCATGCTGAACATTTGTTCTTCAGTTTCTGTTGGTACTGATATTTTACGGTCTGTTGCTGTTAGGTTTAGTCTCCTGTTAGATTGTAACCCTCCATACCTCAACACAGGTTAAAAAAAAATTAAATCTTATCTTGAATCTTGAACCATGTGTGTGAGTGTGTGTGAGTGTGTGTGTGTGTGTGTGTGTGTGTGTGTGTGTGTGTGTGTGTGTGTGTGTGTGTGTGTGTGTGTTTGTACCACTTTGTCACAGCAGATTTGTCTACATGAAATTCAGGCTGCTCTCCCCAGAAAAAGTGCACCGCCACAAGAGCAGTGCCATCCATTGTTTTGTTGCTGTTTTTTTCTTTCTGCATGTATATTTGTTTTCCTATCAGAGTGGTTTTTTACTGTAGAATGTTGCCAGGGACAACTCTCTTGTTCCCATTGGGTTCTTTCATGTGCACTAAATAAAAAGCCTGCTGCACACAGGACCTCGGTTTATTGTCATCTGAAAGACAAGCACCCAGACACCACTCATAGTTTAGTTGATAGGGGAAAACTGAGAGACAAACAGATGGACTGATAGACTGACAGACAAACAGACAGACAGACAAACAGACAGACAGACAAACAGACCGACAGAAAAGAAAAGTGTGCTTCCACCTTTGAAACAGAAGGGCAATAGATGGAAACTTTAAGTGCAATGATCACACGATGTCATCAGCAAAGAATACACACACACACACAAACAACAGTTGAATATTATTGAAGTTATCTTTTATTTCTAGATAGACAGCTTGATGGAAAAAAAGCAAATACATTGCTTATTCGATGTACCATCTGGAAATAAAAATTTGACTTCAACTTTCACACACACACACACACACACACACACACACACACACACACACACCACACAGCACACACACAACACACACACACACAGCACACAGACACATGCACAACACACACTCACACAGACTCAGACATGCACACACACTCACACACACACACACACACACACACACACACACTCACACTCAAACATCACACACACACACACACACACACACACACACACACACACACACACACACACACACACACACACACACACACTATACATAACAACTCCCTGATTCCTTCGGTGTCTCACTTTTGTGTACATCATTTTCTTTCTATTCAAATATCACATCGATTGCAGAGATGTGAAATGAAAGAAAGAATACACACACATATGAGAAACACCCCAGGCCATACAGTGTCTTTCTCAATGTCTGCACACTGGTGAAGGTAAAACACCCCAGGCCACACAATGCCTTTCTCAATGTCTGCACACTGGTGCAGGTAAAACACCCCAGGCCACACAATGCCTTCACTCCTTGGTCAATGTTTCCATCAGGTCCATTTTTCGCAACTTCCTTGGGGGTCCACCTGCAAACACACACACATACACACACACACACACACACACACACACACACACACACACACACACACAAATGTATGAGAAAGAAAAGAAGAAAGAAAGAAAAAGAAAGAAAGAAAGAAAGAAAGAAAGAAAGAAAGAAAGAAAGAAAGAAAGAAAGAAAGAAAGAAAAGAAATAATAATAAAATACATACATACATACATACATACATACATACATACATACCATACATACATACATACATACATACATACAATACATATATACATACATCACATACATATGAAAATCAGAAATAAACCAAAAAAATGAAATGTTAGATCTGCTATCACAAGGTCACATGACAACTTAGGAAGACTGTCACCTGGTCACATGACAACTTAGGAAGACTGCTATCACCTGGTCACATAACAACTTAGGAAGACTGCTATCACCTGATCACATGACAACTTAGGAAGACTGTCACCTGGTCACATGACAACTTAGGAAGACTGTCACCTGGTCACGTGACAACTTAGGAAGACTGCTATCACCTGGTGACGTGACAACTTAGGAAGACTATCACCTGGTCACGTGACAACTTAGGAAGACTGTCACCTGGTCACATGACAACTTAGGAAGACTGTCACCTGGTCATGTGACAACTTAGGAAGACTGCTATCACCTGGTGACGTGACAACTTAGGAAGACTGCTATCACCTGGTGACGTGACAACTTAGGAAGACTGCTATCACCTGGTCACGTGACAACTTAGGAAGACTATCACCTGGTCACGTGACAGGAAGACTGCTATCCCCCCTCCCCTCATCCCCCCACTTCCCCTCCTCCCTCACAGCTGTCAGTTTCCCCGGCTTCCAGCTCCTCTCAGCTGCTAATAAACCCACACCATCCCAGTCCAGATGGTGGGGCCAGCCGGTGCTATTTATAGCAGGGACTGACCACACTTGGACTAGGTAAAAGGAAAGGGCACGCTAAATATAGCACTCTGCGGAGTGATGCTGGATTTGTGCGCTGAGTCACCTCTCCTCACTCTCCCAGTACAGCAGCACAAGCAGCCCCATGCAGTCACTCACCCCCCTGGAACTTCCTCTTGGTTTTGAACTGCAGGTCCTCCACTGTCTCCGCTGTGTTGGCCCACTCCAGCACCAGGCGTCGCCCGTACAGGTGAGTGGAGTGACACAGTGCCTCAAACGCTCGCTGCACGCACCACAGCACAGCACACACGACATTTGTCACACCTGTCAGTTTTTGTACTTACATCACTTTTGAGTGAACAGATGTAAAATTGAAGCAGCAACAACTACAACAACAAAAGGTGTCGGTTTCCCCTCCCCCCTACTTTCAGCTCCTCTCATCTCGCTATCTTTCCAATCCCAGCTGGTGTTTTTTGTTTCTTTTTTTTTCTTTTCTTTTTCTTTTATTCTTTTATATCAAGGATAATGGAATAAGCACTCATGTGCTTTTTTTTTTACATCTAGTCCCTGTGTGTATGCAGTTGTGTAAATTTGGTCATCCATTTCCACCAGCACACAATGGCCTACTCTTTCGAAAAGCGAAATGGGGTTTAAGGTGTGCGCAAGATGTTCTGCATGCATTCGCACACAGGGACCTTGGTTTAGAGTCTCATCCGAAGGATTTATGGGGAGAGTGGAATCAGCATTGATGTTAACTCCAGGGGAAAAATCCCCTAATTACAGTAGAAACTGACTGCAATTGGACTTTGTAAAAGGAAGGGGGTAATTTTAGCAGTGGGCCCTGGAATCTTGTCTGAGTGGTGCTGGGTTTGTGGACAGGGACAGAGACAGACCGCGTCATGTTAAAACCGTATCAAACAGGGTCGATTCTTGTCGTGTTCAGCACTTAATTTATGGGTGCTTTATCACACACTGCAACACTTTTCTTTTTGGTTACATGTACACAGACAGCTCTATCCAGACCTGTCGCCCCTTTCACTGACGGTGGTGGAATACATTTCACATCTTAGAGGGAATAAGAGACTGTTTCTATTTCACATGTTAGAGGGAATATCAGGCTGTTTCTATATAACATGTTAAAGGGAATATGAGACTGTTTCAATATCACATGTTCGAGGGAATATGAAATGGTTCTATTTCCCATCTTATGGGAATTTGAGGCTGTTTCTATTCATGTCTTATCCCTCTTAGTCTCAAACCGGGATTTCCTGGGATTGAATTATTACCCCCCCTAAGTCCCGATCCAGGATTTGCCAGGATTTACACACAGTAGATTTTCATTACGCTGTGACCATCACTGATTGCTACCACATGTCAAACCTCTATCAGGCCAGAAGGAGAAACCCTGTAGAGTGTCTGGAAGTAATTATAGCTGCTGGTCTGTATTTAGAAGGACGAAAAGGCCAGCCAGCATGTGTGCCTGACCTGATTTCGTGACGGAATGCGAAATCTAGGGGCAGTTTGTGTTCAGAGACACTGAAAGCAAGAGGGTTAAAAAACAAGAAGAAAAACATATGAAAACATAGGGGGGAAAGGGAAAAATTGGGAATGTAAAGTGACAAAAACTGGAGAAAAAAAAACCATGAAAACATAGAAGGGGAATATGGGAAAAAACAGGGGGGGGGCATACAATGAAAAGGGAAGGAAAACATGAGACAAAACAGAGGAAATACCTTGGCATCTTGCTTGGTGAGGAAATCGAACAAAAGCAAACCCCTGAATGCCTTGTCCACTGGCCTTCTTCGGCACACGCACGTACTTCAGCTCCCCAAACACCCTGACAACACACAGCACTCTGTACACACAGCACTCTGTACACACAGCACTCTGTACACATAGCACTCTGTACACACAGCACTCTGTACACACAGCACTCTGAAAACAACACACAGCACTCTGTACACACAGCACTCTGAAAAAAACACAAACACCACAGCACTCTGAAAACACCACAGCACTCTGAAAACACCACAGCACTCTGAAAACAACACACAGCACTCTGAAAACACCACAGCACTCTGAAAACAACACACAGCACTCTGAAAACACCACAACACTCTGAAAACATAGCACAGCACTCTGAAAACAACACACAGCACTCTGAAAACAACACACAGCACTCTGAAAACAACACACAGCACTCTGAAAACACCACAGCACTCTGAAAATACAGCACTCTAAAAACACTCTCTGAAAACACAGCACTTTGAAAACACTTTCTGAAAACACACTCTGAAAACATAGCACTCTGAAAACACACTCTGAAAACACACTCTGTAAACACAGCACTCTGTAAACATAGCACTCTGAAAACACAGCACTCTGTAAACACTTTCTGAAAACATAGCACTCTGAAAACACTTTCTGAAAACACACTCTGAAAACACAGCACTCTGTAAACACTTTCTGAAAACACACTCTGAAAACACACTCTGTAAACACAGCACTCTGAAAACATAGCACTCTGAAAACACAGCACTCTGAAAACACCACAGCTCTCTGAAAATACAGCACTCTGTAAACACAGCACTCTGTAAACATAGCACTCTGAAAACATAGCACTCTAAAAACATAGCACTCTGAAAACACTTTCTGAAAACACACTCTGAAAACACTTTCTGAAAACACACTCTGAAAACACACTCTGAAAACACACTCT
>CM060342.1:32578440-32590940 GCA_030674155.1 Stramonita haemastoma
TCTGGGAGACCTTGAGTGCAGCTGGTGTCCCTCACCTCCTCCTCTGCAGAGTCTTCAGCGCCTGCTGGCCCCCGCCTCCTTCTTGTACTCCACAAACCTAGCCATCGACAGCAGCTGGCCTGACACACCAACACCCATACATATACACATACATACAGCATACATCTGTCCGTCCATCCGTCCATCTGTCCACAACTCTCTCTCTCTCTCCTCTCATCTCTCTCTCTCCACAGTCTCTCTCTCCTCTCTCTCTCTCCTCCCCCCTCCTCCTCCATCCTTCCATCTACCCATCCATCCCCTAATCCTCCATCCACCCATCCACCCTCCCTCACACATCTATCCATCCACCCACCCATCATCCACTCCACTCCACCAACCATACCATCCATCCATCCATCCATCCATCCATCCATCCATCCATCCATCCATCATCCATCCATCCATCCATCATCCATCCATCACCAATCCATCCACCATCCATCCACCATCCATCCATCCCTAATCCCATCCATCCATCCATCCATCCACATCCATCCTCCCATCCCATCCATCCCCAATCCATCCATCCATCCATCCACCATCCATCCATCCACAATCCATCATCCATCCATCCCTCATCCACCATCCATCCATCCATCCATCCATCCATCCATCCATCCACCATCCATCCATCCATCCATCCATCCATCCATCCATCCATCCATCCATCCATCCATCATCCATCCATCCACCAATCCATCCACCAATCCATCCACCAATCCATCCATCCACTAATCCATCCATCCATCCATCCATCCATCCATCCACCAATCCATCCATCCATCCATCCATCCATCCATCCACCGATCCACAATCAATCCATCACCATCAATCAATCCTTCAAACAATCACAGTGGTCTTTATTATCTCAAACTGAGTAGTCAAGAGCCACTCTGAATATTCTGTATAATACTGATAACAACATACGTCCTAAAATTCTATATCGTCTTAATGTATGGAGGGAGAAAAAAAAGTATGCATCAAGGCAAATTATAACGATCATTTGGGATGTGGTTTTTGTTTTTGGTTGGTTGGTTGGTAGTTGGTTGGTTGGTTTTTGCTGTTCTTGCAATTTCACAGCTCCACTTGGAGCAGTTTGTCTGTTCAATAACCTAGCCAAACATAGACACAAACACGCACACATGCATGCACACACACACAGTGACGTTTCCTGTGCCCATCCCAGTACCTGGATTTTTGACATCCTTTTTCTTGGCAATAGTCACCCTGCGCACCTGCCCTGCCTTGCTAAACACCTGCAACAACAACAACAACAACATCGTCAACATCATCATCACCATTGCAGTTGCTTTTATCTTCATCATCGTCAACATCATCATCACCATCACTGTGGTTGCTGTCATCGTCAATGTCATCATCAACAACTTCATTATCATCTTTCACCCCCACCACCACTGTCATCATCACTGTCCTCATAATCATCATCATCAATATCACCATCACTGACAGTAAACCCAACTTCCAACCACATCACATCATTCACATTTAAAGATAACCCACACTGCATTATCCGCATTAAAGATAACCCATGCCACATTAACCACATTAAAGATAATCCATGCCACAGTAAAGATAATCCATGCCACATTAACCACATTAAAGATAACCCATGCCACATTAACCACATTAAAGATAACCCATGCCACATTATCCACATTAAAGATAATCCATGCCACAGTAAAGATAACCCATGCTACATTAACCACATTAAAGATGACCCCACACCACATCATCCACATTAAAGATAATCCATGCCACAGTAAAGATAACCCATGCTACATTAACCACATTAAAGATGACCCCACACCACATCATCCCCATTCAAGGTAACCCCACACCACATATATCCACACTGATGACCCCACACCACCCCCACATCATGAAGCAGGCAAGAATTTATTTTATTTTTTTTTAGCAAGAATTCCTCCTTCCCTCCCTCCCTCCCAACCTTCCTCCTTTCTTCCTTCCTTCCTTCCTCCCTCCCTCCCTCCCTTCTTCCCTCCCTCCCTCCTCCCTCCCTTCTTTCCTCCCTCCCTCCCTCCCACCCTACTTCCTTCCTTCCTCCCTCCTTCCTTCCTTCTTTCCTCCCTTCCCTCCCTCCTTCTTCCTTCCTTCCTTCCTTCCTTCCTTCTTCCTCCCTCCCTCCTCCACCCTACTTCCTTCCTTCCTTCTTCCCTCCCTCCCTTCCCTCCCTTCCCTCCCTTCCTTGCTTTCTCCCTCCTCCCTCCCTCCCTCCCTCCCTCCCTCCCTCCCTCCCTCCCTCCCTTCCTTCCTTCCTTCCTTCCTTCCTTCCTTCCTTCCTCCTTCCTTCCTTCCTTCCTTCCTCCCTCCCTCCTTCCTTCCTTGCTTCTTTCTCCTCACCTGCATCAGTGTGGCTTCAGTGGTGTTGAAGTTGATGTTCTTCACGTACAGAGTGGAGTTCGGTTCACTCTCTCCCTCACTCTCCTCCCCCTCCTCCTCCTCCTGCACATCACAACACACTGTCAGTCACTCCTCGTCGTTGGGCGTTCCCCAGCTTAACACTGTGAGGGTCACTCAACAATACACACACAGTCTCCAGTTTAATACTCTTGAGGATCACCAACAACACACACTTAATCCTGAACCGGGATTTGCTGGGATTGAATAATTGCCCCCCCCCCCCCCCCGAATCCTGAACCGGGATTTGCTGGGATCTACACACAATAGTTTTCCATCACACATTGACCTTCACTGATTGACTTTGTGTTTGTTGCTACTTCATTAATCTAGCCTCTGAGCTCTGCTTTTGTCAGTTACAAAGGATTTAAGGCATAAAGTTTGCCGTGCCTTGTTGTTTTGAAAACTCTTGACAGACAAATATCCATCAACAGGGGCAGTTAATAGACAACTTCCTGAGACTTACTGCGCAATACCATTTTAATAATTACTCCACTTGGAAACTTTGTTGTCTGCTATTCCTGTCTGTTTTGTCCATGCACGCGCACGCATTTGTGCGGTTGAATTTTTTGGCACAAAAATGTCTCTTTAGCTTATTGTTATCAAAAAATAGAATGATTTCAATAGACATGCCTTGGTTTTCAAGAAGGTGTTAGTAAAAGGTTATCATTTGGGTCATTTTCAATAGGATTCAAGGCGCGCACACACAACACACAACCACACACCACACACACACACACACACACACACACACACACACACACACACACACACACAAACACACAACAACACACACACACACACACACACAACACACACACAACACACACACACACACACACACACACACACACACACACACACACACACACACACACACACACACACACACACACACACACACAAACACACCACACACAAACACACCACACCACACACACACACACACACACACACACACACAAACACAACGCACACACATCACACACACACACACACACACACACACATCACACACACACACACACACACACACACACACACACACACACACACACACACACACACACACACACCACACACACACCACAAACACACACACACACTCACACATACACACACACGCACACACACACATTCCCACATTACCTCTACTGTCTGTTCTTTCTTTACAGGTGATGATTTCTCCTTTTCCTCTGCCTCCTCTTCCTCCTCCTCCTCCTCTCCAACGTCCATGGAGCTTTCCCCTCTCTCCTCCTCTGCTTCATCCTGATTCCTCCTCTTCTCCTTGCCACCATCATCACCATCACCAAACACCGCCATAGGAGCCCACTGCAGGTACAGGGGACGATCCTTGAACTGCACACAGGTCAACGATCACATCAACATCAATTACCACATCAACTACCACATCAACAACTACATCACTGTCAACAACCACATCAACCCCATCCACTCCAACTATCAAATCAATGTCATCTACCAAATCAACATTATCGGTCACATCAATGTCTTCTTCTTTGTTTCGCTTTACACTGTCAGATGTGTCAGGGACTTATATAGGATGGTGTCTTCATGTGTTTGGGGTTTTTTTGCATGGTATCATGATTTGTTAGAGGGCGCCTATGGCTCGATACCGCTGACTTCAGCCCTCTAGGTTTCTGTCAAGGTTATCCCACCCTTATCACACTTACCAACACAAACACCACACCTTACACCATACACACACACACACACACACACACACACACACACACACACACACACACACACACACAGTGCTGACTCCACTCCCCCCAAAAGTCCTTCGGATGAGACTCTTTAACAGAGGCCCCATGTGCGAATGCACGCAGAATATCTTGCACACACATTACTTCCTGTTCCGCTTTCCAAAAGAGTAGGCCATTGTGTGCCGGTGGGAATAGATGACATGATTTTCAAAAACTGCATACATACGGGGACTGGATGTAAAAAAGCACAAGAGTGATTATCCCATTATCCTCAATGTAAAAGAATAAAATAAAAATAAATAAAAAATAAAAACACATACACACACACACAAACACCACATACACAAACACACACACACAAAACACACACACACACACACACACCACACACACACACACACACACACACACACACACATGCGACGGCATAGCCTAGAGGTCAGAACATTGCGCTTGCAATTTGACAACCCGAGTTTGATTCCCGGTCGAGGGGATTTATCCCCTGGAGTTAACATCAGTGCTGACTCCACTCTCCCCAAAAACCCTTCGGATGAGACTTTAAACCAAGGCCTCGTGTGCAAACGCACGCAGAACATCTTTCGTACACATTAAATCCTGTTCCACTTTTAGTAAGAGTAGGCCATCATGTGCCAGTGGGAACAGATGACACGATTTACAAAAACTGCATACATACAAGGACTGGATGTAAAAAAAGCACATGAGTGCTTATTCCATTATGCTCAATATAAAAGAAAAAAATTAAATAAGTAATAAAAATAAAATAATAAATGAATAAATAAAATAAATTAAAAAACCACACACCAACACACACACATTAACACAAACACACAACACACACACAACCCCCACCACACACACACCCACACACACAACACCCACCCTCCTGTAGGCCTCTCGGGTGAAGGCTCTCTTTGCCTCTGAAGGCTCCTGGAACTCCACGATGGCGCTGATGCCGCGTGGCGGCAGGATGACGCGGGCCAGCGTGCCGTACTGGCCAAACACCTCCTGCAACATGGCCGCCTCCGTCCCTGGCGGCAGATCTTTGGCGAGGAACACGCGCCGGCTTTTCTCACCCCCCGCCTGAGGGAAGAACCAATCAGATTTAAGAACCAAATCCGCTTTAAGAACCATCTGCTTTTTAAAAAAAAATTTAAAAGAAAAGAAAAACAAAAAAAATATATATAAATAAAAAAATAAAAAAACATTCAGCCTTATCATCTGTTTTTAAGAACCAATCAGCTTTAAGAACAAACCAATCAGCTTTAAGAACAAACCAATCAGCTTTAAGAACTAACCAATCAGCTTTATCAGCTGTTTCTAACAACCAATCAGCTTTAAGAACCAATCCGCTTTATCAGCTGGGTTTTTTTTTAAGAACCAATCAGCTTTATCACTCACTCACTCTCACTCAGTCCCATGTCCCAAAGGACGTAGGGGGGACATGAGAGAAGACGCAACGGAGATCTTTTTCCATGCTTCACGATCCTGTGTGGCTAGTAGGAGGCGTTGCAGGGGTTGGGCAGTCCAGTCTTTGATGTTGTCAACCCATGATTTCTTTTTGGCGGCCTCTTCTTCTTTTGCCCTCGACTGTTCCTTGCAAGATGGTTTTTGCTAGGGTGTTGTGTCTTGTGGTGTGACCAAACCACATCAGCTTTCTCCTCTTTATGGTGGAGAGCAAAGGCTCTTGGGGGCCCACACGCTTTTTGATTTCCTCTTTCACATAGTTATTGGTCTTGTGTTCTTTGTATGATATTTTGAGGAGTCTTCTGTGGCACTTGTTCTCGAATGCTTGGATTCTTCTCTCTAACTCTGCTGTCAGAGTCCATGATTCACAGCCATATAGGAGGACAGATATTACGAGGGATTTGTAGAGGTGGTATTTGGTGCAGAAGCTGATGTTGTTGCTTCTGATGATCCTCTGGAGTCTGACTAGAGCAACAGTTGCTTTTCAATTCGAGCTTTTCAATAAATCATTAGTTATTCCATCTTTTGTTAGAACCAATATTTAAGGACACATCAGCTAAGCCCAATATTTAACTCCATTCATCTTTATAGTTTTTACACCAATGCTTAAAACATCCGCTTTGATCATGATTTTATTTTTACCATCAGCATTATCAGCTGTTTTTTTTTTACCAATCAGCTTTATCATCTGTTTTTTTTATATAACAAATCAGCTTTAAGAACCAATCTGCTTTATCAGCTCAGCTGTTTTCTAACAACCAATCAGCTTTATCAGCTATGTTTATGTTTAAAGAACCAATCGGCTTTAAGAACCAATCAGCTTTATCAGCTGTTTTAAAAGAAACCAATCGTCTCTTTAAGAACCAATCAGCTTTATCAAGCATGTTTTAAAGAACCAATCGCTTTAAGAACCACGCACAAATCAGCTTCATCAGCTGTTTCTAAAAACAGAACCAATCGGCTTTTAAGAGAACCAAATCAGCTTAATCAGCTGTTTCTAAAGAGAACCAATCAGCTTTTAGAAGAATCCACCAATCAGCTTCATCAGCTGTTTTTTAAGAACCAATCAGCATGTTTTTATAAGAAACCAATCAGCTTTTTAAGTCAGCTTTTATCCACTTGAAGGAAACAAAAGCACTGACTGATTGACCACACTACACCGCACACCACCACCCACCCCCTACCCCCACCCCACACCACACACCACCACCCTAACCCCACCCTACCCCACCACACCCACACCCCACACACAACCCCACCACATCACCACCCCACCACACACCACCACCACACCACCACCCTACCCCACCACACCCCACCACCACACCACCCCCACCCCACCCCACCACACCACCACCCACCACACCACCCCAACCCCACACCACCCACACCCCATCCACCCTACCCCACCACACCCATCACACCCACCACACCACACCCCACCACACCCCACCCTACACACCCCACCACCACCACCCCACACCCCTATCTGACCTGGCTGAAGCTGTCCAGAGCCACCCCATTGTCCAGCAGGAACTGTCGTGTCTCCTGCACCAGCTGTGTCTCCTCCAGGGCCAGCCTCACACCCACACTGCTGCCTCCTCCTCCTCCCCCACTCTAAACACACAGCGTACAATATAGCATATGCACACGCACATGCACACGTGTGCATGCACGCACACACAGACACAATCATTTTGACATTTTGACACACACACACACATCATTTTCCCATTTTCACACACACACACACACACACACACACACACACACACACACACACACACACACACACACACACACACACACACACACACGCACATACACACACCATAACGCACACACACACACACACACACACACACACACACACACACACACACACACACACACACACACACACATACACACAATCATTTGCCATTCTGACACATGATACACATCATCTGTGCCATTTTGACGCATGACACACATCCCTTTGCCATTTTGACACGACATATTTAGTAGCCATTCTAAGACATGATACATGTCATTTTGCCATTCCAACACATAACACAAGTCATTTTGCCATTCCGACACACGAAACACCTCATCTTTGTCATCCTGACACTTGACATACATCATCTTTGCCGTTCTGACACATGACACACATCAGCTTTGCCATTCTGACACATGACACCTGTCATCTTCACCATATTGACACGAAATACATCTTTGCCATTCTGACACATAACACCTATCTTCACCATTTTGACACTTTTTGGGGGGTTTCTCCGTTTTGTTCCTCAGCTTGAGCTCCAGGGTCCACCAATGATGAGATTTTAGTATACGCAGCCGTGTCATTATTACACACATCCTCTTTGTCATTATTACTACACTCATCCTCTCTGTCATTATTACATCATTCCTCCCACATGACTCATTCCCCACATGACTCATCCCCATCCCCACATGACTCACATCGTCCAGAATGTGGCCCTTGTCTGTGTGATACTTGGCAGCCATAGCAGTGGCCACATTGTCCGCACTCAGGAAAAGGGTGTTCCAGTTGTGAGATCTGCCACACAACCACAGTAACAATGATAACAAAACTTCATTTTTTTTAATAGCAACTTTCTTCCACACAACCACAATAACAACAAACAATGGTAACAACAACTACTTTTTTTTTTTTAGGTCACTTTCTTTCACACAACCACAACAACAGTGATAAGTGGAGTCAGTACTGATCTTCACTCCAGGATAAAACTCCCTAAAACAGGCGCGTATGTGTTGGCTCAAGCCCGGGCCGTCAGATCATGAGTGCAATGCTCTAATTGCTATTCTTTCCTACCCCCTATGTGCATGTTTTAAAGTATACATGGGTTCATGACTGTAAGTGTATACAGTGTACAAAAACATACTCACCATTTGCATGTGAGTTTCCACCACAACGTTTGCTCTTAAGTATGTACATATCCTCTACATTCAAATGCTAACCCCGCCGCCCCACCACCCAAGTCCATCCACACCCCATGCCAATCCCTCCTGTTCCTCCATATCCAGGCCCCTCCCTCTCCCCCTCCCCCCCCCCCCCCCCCCCCTACCAATTCCAAAATGAAAATGTATGGTCTGAGTCTTTACCTTGAAGCTGATGCCTTTGTCTTCATGTCCTTCTGCTTCTTGTACGATGATTTCTCTGAGGACACAAACACATCCAGGTAATAACAGTAATGATGATAATGATATGTAAATATACAGCTAATACTAGACAGTTTCACCATATCAAACACCGACTTGCATCCATGCAAATACAGCAAACAACACTCTCACAAACACAGTCTCTGTAAACACATCAAACAGGGTCTGTAAACACATCAGTCTCTGTAAACACAGTAAACATGGTGTGTAAACATATCAAACATATTCTCTGTAAACACATCAAACAGGGTCTGTAAACACATCCAGTCTCTGTAAACACAGTAAACATGGTGTGTAAACATATCAAACATATTCTCTGTAAACACATCAAACAGGGTCTGTAAACACATCAGTCTCTGTAAACACAGTAAACATGGTGTGTAAACATATCAAACATATTCTCTGTAAACACATCAAACAGGGTCTGTAAACACATCAAACAGTCTCTGTAAACACAGTAAACATGGTGTAAGCACATCAAACAGTCTCTGTAAACACATCAAACAGGGTCTGTAAACACATCAAACAGTCTCTGTAAACACAGTAAACATGGTGTAAGCACATCAAACAGTCTCTGTAAACACATCAAACAGGGTCTGTAAACACATCAAACTGTCTCTGTAAACACAGTAGACATGGTGTGTAAATACATCAAATAGTCTCTGTAAACACATCAAACAGGGTCTGTAAACACATCAGTCTCTGTAAACACAGTAAACATGGTGTGTAAACATATCAAACATATTCTCTGTAAACACATCAAACAGGGTCTGTAAACACATCAAACAGTCTCTGTAAACACAGTAAACATGGTGTAAGCACATCAAACAGTCTCTGTAAACACATCAAACATGGTTTCTATAAACACATCAAACATGGTTTCTATAAACACATCAAACATGGTTTCTATAAACTCATCAAACATGGTTTCTATAAACACATCAAACATGGTTTCTATAAACACATCAAACAGGTCTGTAAACACATCAAACATAGTCTCTGTAAACACATCAAACAGTCTCTGTAATCACAGTAAACATGGTCTGTAAACACAGCAAACATGGTCTGTAAACACATAAAAAATGGTCTGTAAATACAGCAAACAACACCCTAACAAACAATATGGCTTCTTTTACATTTGCGCACGCATGCGACCTCAGTTTACAGGTTGTCCAAAAGATAGCACCAAGTCCCCTGACCCTCCACCCAGCCTCCCCCCCCCCTTTTTTTTTGTAATGTAGTGAATGGGGGCACAGTCAGATTCCATACTGCGTTTAAACCAGATATTTTTTTGTTTGCTCCCTGGCTAGAGCTCCAAGCTACACCAATGGTGAGATTTATGCATAGCCAACAGATTACCCCCCTCCCAACCACCACCATTAAGGTAGCACACAAATACACACATACACATGTGCAAACACACATACACATGTACACGCATGCACATGTACACACATGCACGCAAGCACACACACACGCACGCACACACGGACACACATCCACACCCACACCCACACACAAAAAAGAGCCTTACCTGCTGACACATACTTGTCCTTTCTCTCCTGACCTGGTAGGATGTGCATCAGACGACCCTGACAACACACACAGGCACCACCACCTTCATCACCAACATCACGACTGTCATCGCCAATACTGTCACCACCATCACCATCACCACCACCATCACTACTGTCACATCCACTTCCTAATATCACTTCAAATGAAAAACACCTTCAATGTAAGAACTCACGCACTTTTCTTAGCACACAACACACACACACACACACACACACACACGCACACACACGCAACACACACACACACACACACACACACACACACAACACACACACACACACCATTTTACCTGGTCTCTTCTTTATCCTCCTTCGTACTTCAACTGACCTTGACATCAAAACCTGACCTGAATAAGTGTACCCACTACTCAATGACTTTGACATTACATAGTGACCTGATAAAGTTCACCCCTAGTTGCTGACCTTGACATTACAGTGACCTAGTCATATGGATCGTCACTCCACACTGACCTTGACATCACAAAGTGACCGTTATACTGACTGTCACTAATCACTGACCTTGACATTATGAAGTGACCTAAATGCAAATAGTCACTACATTTTGACCTTAACATTATAAAGTGACCTTGATGCACATCACCGTTACTCACCGACTCTGACATCATAAAGAGACCTACTGTAGTTTTGTCAGGGTTCATCAAACTTGACATGCTTTAGTGACCTCCTCATAAAATCAGAACTGTTCAACGACCTTGATAAAAAACAACGACCTCAAAACAGGTCATCACTCCTCACTGACCTTCACATTTTTTTTGCAGTGACCTCAATACAGGTCATCACTGGCCTTGACCTTACCACATGACTGATACCAAGTGGTGACCTTACCACGTGACTGATACCAAGGTCACACTGACCTTGAGCTCTTTGTAGTCCAGCTCCATGCGTGCAGTGACGGCGTGCTGAGGAAACACGAAGGTGACGTGAGCGAAGCCCTTCACCTTCTTGCTGATGGGGTCCACAGGTAACTCCAGCTCTGCCAAAGGCCCTGGCAACATCACCACACGCCACTTATCATCATCATCATCATCATTGTCATTGTCATCATCGTCATCATCATCATCATCATCAATGTCATCACTATCAACATCATCACAAACAACTTCACATCATCATCGTCGTCATCGTCATCATTATCGTCGTCATTGTCATCATTATCAACATCACCACACACCATTCACATCATCATCATCATTATTGTCATTATCGTCGTTATCATTATCGTCAATGTCATCATTATCAACATCACCACACACCATTCACATCATCATCATCATTATTGTCATCATCGTCGTTCTCATTATCGTCATCAATGTCATCATTATCAACATCACCACACACCATTCACATCATCATCATCATTATTGTCATCATCGTTATCATTATCATCGTCAATGTCATCATTATCAACATCATCACAAACCACTTCACATCTTCATCATCATCATCATTATTGTCATCATCGTCATCATCATTATCGTCATTAAAGTCATCATTATCAACATCACCACAAACCACTCCACATCATCATCACAGTCATCATACATATCAATACACATGTGTGGTAAACAAATTAGTGTTAAACATCTGCTTACTTGTTGTCCTCGAATCAAAGAAATTATTTCTGTTACATTGAAAGATCGGTTTCTTTTAGAATCATCTCTAATGCTTAAAAGCATCCTAAACAAAGGTATATACTTCTTTGTAGAATTTCTAAAAGTCTGCTACACAGCCCAATCTTCCTGTGATTGATCATTTTGTTTTAAAGGCGTTTCTTTATTACCTGTTCTGTATACCTCTCCAATTATTGCCCCCCCAGCCCCCCCCCCCCCCCCCCCCCCTCCCCAACTGTATGCACATTATCTACATCATCATGTATAAACATATTCAAAGTCCAAAACTTTCTTCATGTTATAGCTCCTATTCTTAGTTAATTGCGATGCTTTTTTCTACTTGTTTTTATTAACTGGTTGTAGATTTTTTTTTTTAAATGTTCCCGACTTGTTTCCTTAAGTCCAACACCATACTAAAA
>CM060342.1:32603440-32605940 GCA_030674155.1 Stramonita haemastoma
CTCTGTGTGTGAGTGTGTGTGTGTGTGTGTGTGTGTGTGTGTGTGTGTGTGTGTGTGTGTGTGTGTGTGTGTGTGTGTGTGTGGCGCATGTTTGTGTTATGTGTGTTTGTGCATGTGCGTGTGTGCATGCGTGTGTGTACATGTGTGTGTGTCACTGTGTGTGTTTGTGTGTGTGTGTGTGTCTGTGTGTCTGTGTGTCTGTGGTCTGGTTGCTGTGTCTGTGTCTGTGTGAGTTTGTCTGTGCGTAGCTGCATAAACTAGACGCCCCCTGGTGATGTCAGGGCCTATGAAGCAGACACAGAGCGGACGTGCGAGCAACACACTGTACCCTCCCTCCTTCCCTCCCTCCCTCCCTCCCGCCCTCCCTCACCTTGATTCTGGAGGTGTTGATGAAGGTGTTGTTGAAGTAGCTCTGTGCAGCCTCCGCCTCCTCCGCACAGCTGAAGCCCACGAAGGCAAACTTACGGAACTGTCCATTATCCTGCCGGTACTTCAGACAGCAGTCTGTCACCGTCCCCTTCTGGCTAAACACTTCTCGCAGCTTCTGCTCCGTGGTCTGCACACAAATGTATGTATGTGTGTGTGTATATATATATATATATATATATATATATATATATATATATATATATATATATATATATATTATATATGTGGCACACTTCTCATTGTTTTAACATGTGAACTGAAAGACTGTGGTGGCACTGCCACTCATTTTTGGAGTCCAGTTTCATGTACCGCATATGTGTGCATATACAGTGGATACACACACACATAATAGTACACACACATACACTCACACTACACACACACACACACACACACACACACTAAAAATTTGACTTTGGCTTTGACTTCTATGCACACACTTGCACGCATGCACACACACACACACACACACATACTAAACACACACACACACACACACACACACACACACCACACACACACACACACACACACACACAATCTTGTGCACATGTTAAAATCTGTTCCACTTTTTGGAAGAGTAGGCCAGTGTGTGCCAATGGGAACGGATGACAAAATTTAGAAAACTGCATAAACACAGTGGATGTAAATTATAAGCACATGATGAGTGCTTATTCAGATATTTTCAAGATAAAAGAGTTCAATAAACACTCTTAAAATACACACAAGATTCAAGATCCAAGATTCAATTCACATTTGACTATTCAATTACTTTCAAAATAAAAGAATTAAATTTTAAACACTCTTAAAATACAGTATACACACAAGATTCAAGATCCAAGATTTAATTCGCCTTTAAAGTTTGACCAGTGGGAACAGATGACAAGATTTACAAAACTGCATACACACGAGGACTGGATGTAAAAAAAAAAAGCATATGAGTGCTTATTCCATTATCGGTTTTTTATCCTCTAAATGAAATAATAACATAAAAATTAAAATTAAAAAATAATTTTAAAAAGGATTTCAGTAAACAAAATCAACTATCACAGTTTAACACATAATTTGCACAGAATTAGATATATAATCAACACTTTCATACACACACGCACACACCCACATATGCACACATGCACACACACATGTATATAAAGTGACACGTTTACATACATGAAGAGAGAGGGGGGGGGGACACTGACAAAGAGAGACTCGAAAAAGAGAGAGAGGGAGAGAGAGACATGTAGTGATGTACCCACACAAACAGTCAAACACACACACACACACACACACACACACACACACACACACACACACACACTTACCTCTCTCTCCTCTCTCTCTCTCTCTCTCTCTCTCTCTCTCTCTCTCTCTCTCTCCTCCTTCCTCCCTCCCTCCCTCCCTCTCTCTCTATTCTTTATTTTTAAGATTTTAACCTGAACTAAAATGGATAAATTTATTCTATAAAATTTTGGTATACAATTGATCATTTTCTTAATCGGATACTTTGGTCTTCATCGTTTTCATATGAATTATATGTGATAAAGTTGTTTCTTGTAGACTCATCTTAGCGCCATTAAGAATCAAAAGTACTATGCTAAAAATATAGAACAGACTCACATGATCGTATAGTGATCAGTGGTCTACCAATCGATAGGAATTACTTTTGCATCGTCCTGTAGGCTATATGATCTGTGTACCTTCCCTTCCCATGTGGCTGGATGTTGTGTTAGGTAGCTTACCCGATCGCGGATTATTTTCGATTGGTTAAATGCTCCTTCATTACTTTATACCATTAAGAATCTCAACAAATTGCTGTAGAAAGTCTATACTCACATTTTTTGGCAAATTACACACAAACAATCGAGACATTTTTCTTGTTTTCCTTGCCCCTCAATCTACCATGTGTGTGGGAAGTGACGTATTGTTTCAAGCGGGATAACTCTATGATCCCAGAAGGTAACTTCCGCCCCCCCCCCCCCCCCCCCCCCCCCCCCCCCCCCCCCCCTCCTCTTTTGCGTTTCGGTTCTATTTTTGAAAATAAATAACGGTGTGTAGCTCATAGCCTACTTCA
>CM060342.1:32610940-32643440 GCA_030674155.1 Stramonita haemastoma
TAATCTTTGACTATATCTATAGATACTTCAGATTTTATGAATTTGATACTGAAAGATTTCTTGTAACAAACTTGGCTACAGATAAATAGCGATGATCTGATAGAGAAAGTAAACTGACTTCTCTATATGTATTCAAAGTATTTGTATGCACAGGAACTCCAAGAGCCAGTTTAATCGATTTACTATCAATGCTTTGCAACTTTTTCAATAAAGAAGGTTGAGCTGAATAGTAAACTTCCTGCTCAGAAACCAACATTGATCTGACTGGACTAGTTGCCAAGTGGAGGAGTGTTTTTTCATATTTGTCACATCGTTTCCAACACACAAAGGTCCATTTTATCAACACAACGTTCTTTTTCCCTCTGTCACCAACAAACAATGTTCTATTTTCAACACACAAACGTTGATTTTTTTGGTAGGCACATACAGGTTCATTTTTCAACACCCAAAGGTTACAAAACCGCTGTAGCCTAGTGGTTAGGGCGTTGGACTCGTAATCTAAAGGTTGCGGGTTCAATCCCAGCTTTCGGCTATGGTGTTGTGCCCTTGGAAAAGGCACTTTACGGCTATTTTCTCACCCCACCCAGGTGTAAAAGGGGTACCAACCTTGTGTTGGGGGTTAACCCTGCGATAGACTGGCGTCCTATCCAGGGGGGAGTCTATGACTCTCAGTCGCTTAACGCCACAGAAACCGGGATAAGCACCGGCCTGATGAGCCTTAGGATCGGGACAGACTTTAACTAACTAACTAAAGGTTACAAAGGTTCGTTTTTTCAGCACACAAAGGTTTATTTTTCAACATCCAACATTCATGCTTTCTGCACCAAGATACCCACTCTTTTATTTGAATACACTGAGATTCCCTTTTTCAATATGAATGCAAAAAGATTCATTCTTTTCTACATAAGTACACAAAGATTCGGTCTTCACACACACACACACACACACACACACACACACACACACACACACACACACACACACACACACACACACACACACACACACACACACACACACACACACACATGCACATACACACACAAACACACACACACACACACACACACACACACACACAAACACACACACACACACACACACACACACATATCACACACACACACACACACACACACACACACACACACACACACACACACACACACATACACACACACACAGAAGGCAATGTCCCCTGTAAAAATACCCAAACACATTGATAATAAAATAATAATAATAATAATAATAATAATAATAATAATAATAATAATAATAATAATAATAATAATACATGGATTATAATAATAATAATAATAATACATGATTATAATTATATAGCGCTATATCTTGTAAAAAACAAATCAAAGCGCTTGCATTCGACCTATACAACACACAAGCAATGGATAACAATTTACAGTTTTAGCCAAATCAAATGTACACACACATGCACGCGCACGCACGCGCACACACACACACACACATTGACAATCAGAAGACAGTACTGTGTCACTGTCACATAACACCCTGTAGCATCTATGACCTCAACATACACTGCAGCCTGCCTGCCTGTCTGTCCGCCTCTTTTGTGACACACACACATTCATTCATTTCTCTAACAGTACAGGACAGCACCGGCAGGTGGAAACAGAACAGCAAGGATCATGGACACATGAGGCTCCCCCTCATTTAACAGGTGTTTCCTCAGTGAACAGGAGGTTTTCACCAGGAGCACAATCACAGCTTTCATTCCATGGACTGTTCATCAGCACTAAACATCAGTCCTGTATCCCAGGAATGTGGTGGGGTTTGTTTTTTTTAAAGCATTTTCTATATCAATGAAATCTTTGCTCATCCCTCCCATCCCTCCCTCCCTCCCAGCACTTCAGTCACCTCTCTTCCCTCCCTGCCTCCCTCCCTCCCAGCACTTCACAGTCACCTATCTTCCCTCCCTCCCTCCCAGCACTTCACGGCCACCTCTCTTCCCTCCCTCCCTCCCTGCCAGCACTTCACAGTCACCTCTCTTCCCTCCCTCCCTCCCTCCCTCCCTCCCAGCACTTCACAGCCACCTCTCTTCCCTCCCTCCCTCCCAGCACTTCACAGTCACCTCTCTTCCCTCCCTCCCTCCCAGCACTTCACGGCCACCTATCTTCCCTCCCTCCCTCCATGGCCACCTCTCTTCCCTCCCTCCCTCCCTCCCAGCACTTCACGGCCACCTATCTTCCCTCCCTCCCAGCACTTCAGTCAGCTCTCTTCCCTCCCTCCCTCCCTCCCAGCACTTCATGGTGACCTCTCCTCCCTCCCTCCCAGCACTTCATGGTGACCTCTCCTCCCTCCCTCCCAGCACTTCATGGTGACCTCTCCTCCCTCCCTCCCTCCCAGCACTTCACGGCCACCTCTCTTCCCTCCCTCCCAGCACTTCATGGTGACCTCTCCTCCCTCCCTCCCTCCCTCCCAGCACTTCATGGTGACCTCTCCTCCCTCCCTCCCAGCATTTTACGGTGATCTCTCTTCCCTGTCTAAAGGTAAAAGCCCATTATTCTTTGCTACATACACAACAAAGCAAAAAACTAAAAACTTCCAAGGACATTGTACATGTTCTGTTTTTGTGGAGTTTGCTACAACACCACCACATGACATGCCAACATTGTCATATGACATGACACCAATGGAGACTGTGCTGACACTGTCATATGACATGACACCAGTGGAGACTGTGCTGACACTGTCATATGACATGACACCAGCGGAGACTGTGCCAACACTGTTATATGATGTGACACCAGTGGACACTGTGCCAACACTGTCATATGACATGACACCAGCGGAGACTTTGCCAACACTGTTATATGATGTGACACCAGTGGACACTGTGCCAACACTGTCATATGACATGACACCAGTGGAGACTGTGCCAACACTGTCATATGACATGACACCAGTGGAGACTGTGCCAACACTGTCATATGACATGACACCAGTGGAGACTGTGCTGACACTGTCATATGACATGACACCAGTGGAGACTGTGCTGACACTGTCATATGAATAACACAGTGGAGACTGTGCTGACACTGTCATATGACATGACACCAGTGGAGACTGTGCTGACACTGTCATATGACATAACACCAGTGGAGACTGTGCTGACATGTCATATGACATAACACCAGTGGAGACTGTGCTGACACTGTCATATGACATAACACCAGTGGAGACTGTGCTGACACTGTCATATGAACATAACACCAGTGGAGACTGTGCTGACACTGTCATATGACATAACACCAGTGGAGACTGTGCCGACAGTCATATAACATAACACCAGTGGAGACTGTGCTGACACTGTACCATGAGACTGTGCTGACACTGTCTATGACATAACACCAGTGGAGACTGTGCCGACAGTCATATAACATAACACCAGTGGAGACTGTGCTGACACTGTCATATAACATAACACCAGTGGAGACTGTGCCGACAGTCATATAACACCAGCAGAGGCTGCAACACCCTCACACATGACACCAGCGAAGGCTGTGACGACACCATCACATGACACGACCGGAAATTGTGACGACACTGTCCATCACATGATGCGACACCAGTGGAGTTGTCTGCCCCTCCTGCTTTCTGCTGCCTGTTCACCGCAGCCTGACTCAGCTGACAGGGAGATAACCTACCAACTCTTTTGTTTCCACAGTCATTGAAACTGGGTTAAAAGTAACATGGTTTAAGATAGGGTTTTAAAAAAAGAGAGCAGCCACTTATTTTAAGACGATGTCTTAAGAGATCTATCTACACGTAACACATACACTGCCACAGCCTGGAGATGACATCAATCTCCTGTCCAAAAAGTGCCATCTTGAAAGCGCGCATGATGATTAATTCCCCCCCCCCCCCCCCCATTTTTAGAACCCTGGGGTTTGTTTTTTTAAAATTCATTCAGGCACTATGACATGCATACAAACGGTGCGCCAAGTTGGCAACACTGAGCTGAGAGAGAGAGAGACAGAGACAGAGACAGAGACAGAGAGAGACAGAGAGAGAGAGAGAGACAGAGACAGAGAGAGAGAGAGAGAGAGAGAGAGAGAGAGAGAGAGAGACTTCAGACTTCAGACTGTTACTGTACATTGGCCTTAGACCACAATACAAAAGCAAAACGGGCATAGGGAATGACACATAACAAGAGTTGTAAACATACAACTACCATCCTATGCTGAAAATGAAAGTGTCCCAATGTTTATGAAAACAAGATTATTACATCAGCCATTCCATGTATATTCAACAGTGAAAAAGGCTACATCATGATATTCATAGTCAATAGTGTTTTACATATATGAGTGAGCGAGTGAGTCTTTTACATATATATATGTAATTAATCAAAAAGAACAATAAAACTTGTATCTTGTATCTTGTTTAAAACCCTGGTCCTACTTCTCTGTGCACAAACTGACATCCCGTCACAGCTTTGCGTTTTGCCTTCTTTTTTTTTCAGGTTGGGAAAAAACTCTGGTATGCTGCATCACTACTCCAGCACCTTTCTATTCATAGACACAATTAAAAGTTTCCTCCATTGGAAAACTAAAATATATAAAATGAAAACAAGCACCTGCCCCCCCCCCCCATACACACCTGGTATCACTGTGTGTGGAAGAATGTAAAATTGAAGACTACTACTACTATACACACACACACACACACCACACACACACACACAACACACACACACACACACACACACACACACACACACACACACACACCTGGTATCACTGTACGTGGAAGGACGTAAAATTGAAGACTACTACTACTATACACAGCCACCTCTGTAGTCTAGTGGTTAGGGCGTTGGACTCGTAATCTAAAGGTTGCGGGTTCGATCCCAGCTTTCGGCTATGGTGTTGTGCCCTTGGAAAAGGCACTTTATGGCTATTTTCTCACCCCACCCAGGTGTAAAAGGGGTACCAACCTTGTGTTAGGGGTTAACCCTGCAATAGACTGGCGTCCTATCCAGGGGGGAGTCTATGACTCTCAGTCGCTTAACGCCACAGAAACCAGGATAAGCACCGGCCTGATGAGCCTTAAGGCTCGGGACAGACTTTAACTTTAACTTTAACTACTAACACCACACACACACACACACACACACACACACACACACACACACACACACACACACACACACCTGGTATCACTGTACATGGAAGGACGTAAAATTGAAGACTACTACTACTACTTTTACACACACACACACACACACACACACACACACACACACACACACACACACACACACACACTGGCAGAAACCAAAAAAAAAAAAAGAAATTTCACTCCAGGCCTTGACAAGACAGCAACGGCTGCACTTCACTGCACTGCACTGCACAGCACAGCACTGCACAGCCTCAGTTCAGGAAAACCACCATCCACCATCTACAGCAAACGGCACCACTCACTGCTGTCACGTCACGTGCTGCTGAAACTGTCCACCTCAGGCGCCATTGCTACCCAGTAGCCGATCTCCGCCTCTTGGATGTGGCTGTAGAGCGCGGCCTTGGCCTGCTGATAGGCCAGAACCTGGGCCTTGGCCTGGCCATACATAGGGGCCACCTGTGCCTGGGGCATCACCTTCCTGCTCAGCTTCAGGAAGCGTTGGAACATGTTCCTCTTGCACAGAATGCTGCTCCCGTCCTTGACATACGTCCGCGACCTGAAAGAAAACCGCCAAACATCGATCAGGGAAAAGAAAAAAATAAAATGATAAAATAAAGGTTGTCAAATATTTCGTGGACTAATACTTCTTTCTCCACCTTCACCCACCCCACCCATGCACCTTTCTCACACCATCTACCCTGTCAGTTGTTGTTGTTGTTGTTGTGTGTTCCCCAGCTTAACACTCTGGTGGGTCACCCAGAATGTGTACTCCTACTCACTTATCCCACCTTGGAATCCCTGTAAGATTAAAATTGCACACTGTATGAGAAGTTTGCGTGTATGGCTGTTTTCAAGTACCTCACCATGTAGGCAGCCAAACTCCGACTTCAGAGGAAACACCCCATCAGTGACCACAGACAGTCTGAGCACGGCGAACCCCATTTCTAGTGAACTTTGACCTCCCAGACATGGTGGGAGTTTACAACAGACATTACTTGCTCTGCAAACTTTTTCTGTTGTTTTCTTTTTATTATTGGTTTACACTTTGCAGCTCAGCAGCTGTCACGCTCATGTTAATTTTCACTGTTTAATTGAACGTACCATAAGCTGCAAGCTTTCTGTTGCTAGAACTGCAAAAACACTATTTCCATATAGTGTTCATATAGTATACCCTTTCCAATGTCCTGTTCCCGTCCCCCCCTATTTTTATCAAACCAGTCACTGTCCCCCTACCTACCCTTTCACAGGCCGGCCGGTGAAGCAGTCGGTGAGCTCCACCACATCCCCCTTGTGGTCCTTGACCCAGTTGAACCCTGAGGTCGTGGCCTCGCCCTGGTTGGGGTAGAAGGTGTGCAGGTTGAAGGTCAGGGTGTGCAGGACGGGGTGGTTGTGGATGAAAGGAGGGGGGACTTCACTGGCGATGTTGTCGTACAGGCGACAGCACACCGCGCGGCTGAGGTGACCGTGGTCGAACTGGGAGCCTGAGGAGAGAGAGAGAGAGAGAGAGAGAGAGAGAGAGAGAGAGAGAGAGAGAGAGAGAGAGAGAGAGAGAGAGAGAGAGAGAGAGAGAGTCTGTCTGTCAGTGTGCTGATTTGCTGTAGGAGGGAGGAGAGAGATATCTGTCTATCAGTGTGCTGATTTGACTGTAGGAGGAGAGAGAGACATCTGCTGTCAGTGTGCTGATTGACTGTAGGAAGGAGGGAGGGAGAGAATCTGTGTCAGTGTGCTGATTTGACTGTAGGGAAGGGAGGAGGGGAGAGACATCTGTCTGTCAGTGCTGATTGACTGTAGGAGGGAGGAGAGAGACATCTGTCTGTCAGTGCTGATTTGACTGTAGGAGGGAGGAGAGAGACATCTGTGTCAGTGTGCTGATTTGCTTAGGAGGAGGGGGAAGACATCTGTGTCAGTGTGCTGATTGGCTGTAGGAAGGAGGGGAGGAGAGACATCTGTGTCAGTGTGCTGATTTGGCTGTAGGAAGGGAGGGAGAGGAGAGACATCTGTATGTCAGTGTGCTGATTTGGCTGTAGGAGGGAGGGAGGGAGGAGTGAGACATTTGTCTGTCAGTGCTGATTTGACTGCCGGAGGGAGAGAGGGAGGGGTACACACACACACACACACACACACACACACACACCACACACACACACACACACAACACACACACACACCAATCTAAAATTTTATACATTACTACCTCATGGGTAGTCAACCTACAGTCTTTTTTAAAGGACTTTTGGGAGAGTAGATTTTTCTGATGTCAACTCCGGGAGAATAAATCCTCTTGAACAGATGCCTCCGCAGTGGCTTGAACTAGAGCTGTCACATTGCAAGCTCACCACTTTAACCACCAGGCTATCCCACCCCCCTCACCCTTACTAAAAAACAAAAAAGTCAGGAGCTGATAGACAGAATAACCGACAGACAGACAGACCAACAAACAAACAGACAAATTTGACGACCCTGGTTCGATTCCAGTTCGAGGGGATTTTTCTCCTGGAGTTAACATCACTGCTGACTTCACCCTCCCCACAAGTCCTTCGGATGAGACTTTAAACCAAGGCCCCATGTACCAACGCACACAGAACACCTCGCGCGCACACGTTAAATCCTGCTCCACTTTTTCGTAAGAGTAGGCCACCATGTGCTGGCAGGGAACAGATGACAAAGATTTACACAAAAAATGCATACACACGGGGACTGGATAAATGATTTTAAAAAAACGCACACAAGTGCTTATTCCATGATCCTCAATATAAAAAGAATAAATCAATCAATCAATCCCCCCAAAAAATAAATAAGATAAAATAAGAAAAATATTTTTAAAAATAAATCAATCACAAAAAAAAAAATTTTAATATATAAAAATTTAAATTTTTTTAAAAATCCATCAATCCATCAATCAAATCAAAACTAATGCCAAAACCAACGGACCCATGGTGAGGGAGGCGAGATAGAGGGGCGGCATGAGGGAGGACAGCAGCGCCCCCTGCAGCCCCAGCACGTTCCATCGCAGCAGCTTGTCGCTGGACGACATGATCCTCCGCCCACCCCCCTCCCCCTCCGTCTCGGCAAACGCCAGGATCTGCTCATAGCTCTGCACCTGGGGGGGCTGTACCACCTGGCTCTGTACACTGCCCCACACACCTGCCACACATCATCATAACAACAATAATGATGACAACAACAACAACACAACTGGCTCTGTACACTGCCCCACACACCTGCCACACATTATGGAATTAAACATATGTATATAACTACACAGAGAGAGAGAGAACTCAGAACTCAAGAACTAAAGAACTCAAATATTTTAATGTACTTTAGCCTTGGGCCACAATACATTTACATGTTTGAAGAATAAATGTATAATAATGAAATGGCGAGAGAGAGAGAGAGAGGAGAGAGAGAGAGAGAGAGAGAGAGAGATGTTCTGCGTGCGTTCGCACACGGGGCCTCGGTTTAAAGTCTCATCCGAAGGACTTGTGGGGAGAGTGGAGTCAGCACTGATGTTAACTCCAGGAGAAAAATCTCCTCGACCAGATTCAAAGCCCGGGTCTTCAAATTGCCAGCGCAATGTTCTGACCATTAGGCTATCCGAGAGAGAGAGAGAGAGGAGAAGGAGGGGTGACAGGAAGAGAGGAGGGGTGATAGTAAGAGAGGAGGGAGGACAGAAGAGAGGAGGGAGGACAGAAGAGAGGAGGGAGGAAGAAGAGAGGAGGGAGGAAGAGAGAGGAGGGAGGAGGACAGAAGAGAGGAGGGAGGAGAGAGGAGGAAAGAGAGGAGGGAGGAAGAGAGGAGGGAGGGAAAGAGAGGAGGGAGGAAGAGAGAGGAGGAGGAAGAGAGGAGGGAGGAAGAGAGGGAGGAGGAAGAGAGGAGGGAGGAAGAGAGGAGGGAGGAGGAAGAGGAGGAGGGAGGAAGAGAGAGAGGGGAGGAAGAGAGGAGGGAGGAAGAGAGGAGGGAGGAGGAAGAGAGGAGGGAGGAAGAGAGGAGGGAGGAAGAGAGGAGGGAGGAAGAGAGGAGGGAGGAAGAGAGGAGGGAGGAAGAGAGGAGGGGGAAGAAGAGGGAGGGAGGAAGAGAGGAGGGAGGAAGAGAGGAGGGAGGAAGAGAGAGGGAGGAAGAGAGGAGGGAGGAAGAGAGAGGGAGGAGAGAGGAGGAGGAAGAGAGGAGGGAGGAAGAGAGGAGGGAGGAAGAGAGAGGGATGAAGAGAGGAGGGAGGAAGAGAGGAGGGAGAAGAGAGGAGGGAGAAGATGAGAGGAGAAGAGAGGAGAGAGGAGGGAGGGGGGGGTGACAGGCCTCTCACCATCCTCATCACAGATGTAGAGAGCCCCCAGGTTGACGCCCTCACAGAAGTAAGGGATGTGGCCTTCAACGGCTATGATGGCTTTCTCTTCAGCCGTCTGCTTGCTCGCCTGAAGACAGAAAGCAACAGAAAAAGATCTCAAGGGTTAACTAACAGTTTAATGAACCCTCTGCTCGCCTTATGACTGAAGCAACAGAAAAAGATCTCAAGGGTTAACTAACAGTTTAATGAACCCTCTGCTCGCCTAACTGACTGAAGCAACAGAAAAAGATCTCAAGGGTTAACTAACAGTTTAATGAACCCTCTGCTTTGCCATAACTGACTGAAGCAACAGAAAAAGATCTCAAGGGTTAACTAACAGTTTAATGAACCCTCTGCTTGCCTTATAGACTGAAGCAACAGAAAAAGATCTCAAGGGTTAACTAACAGTTTAATGAACCCTCTGCTTGCCTTATAGACTGAAGCAACAGAAAAAGATCTCAAGGGTTAACTAACAGTTTAATGAACCCTCTGCTTGCCTTATAGACTGAAGCAACAGAAAAAGATCTCAAGGGTTAACTAACAGTTTAATGAACCCTCTGCTGCCTATAGACTGAAGCAACAGAAAAAGATCTCAAGGGTTAACTAACAGTTTTTAATGAACCCTCTGCTGCCTAACGACTGAAGCAACAGAAAAAGATCTCAAGGGTTAACTAACAGTTTAATGAACCCTCTGCTGCCTTATAGACTGAAGCAACAGAAAAAGATCTCAAGGGTTAACTAACAGTTTAATGAACCCTCTGCTCGCCTTATAGACTGAAGCAACAGAAAAAGATCTCAAGGGTTAACTAACAGTTTAATGAACCCTCTGCTTGCCTATAGACTGAAGCAACAGAAAAAGATCTCAAGGGTTAACTAACAGTTTAATGAACCCTCTGCTTGCCTTATAGACTGAAGCAACAGAAAAAGATCTCAAGGGTTAACTAACAGTTTAATGAACCCTCTGCTTGCCTTATAGACTGAAGCAACAGAAAAAGATCTCAAGGGTTAACTAACAGTTTATTATGAACCCTCTGCTTGCCTTATAGACTGAAGCAACAGAAAAAGATCTCAAGGGTTAACTAACAGTTTATTTATGAACCCTCTGCTTGCCTATACGACTGAAGCAACAGAAAAAGATCTCAAGGGTTAACTAACAGTTTAATGAACCCTCTGCTCGACCTAACTGACTGAAGCAACAGAAAAAGATCTCAAGGGTTAACTAACAGTTTATTTTATGAACCCTCTGCTTGCCTAACTGTCTGAAGCAACAGAAAAATATCTCAAGGGTTAACTAACAGTTTATCTAATTAACCCTCTGCTTGCCTAACAGACTGAAGCAACAGAAAAAGATCTCAAAGGTTAACTATAACAGTTCAATTAACCCTCTGCCCGCCTTAAAGACTTAGTAAGCATACCGTTCTGGGCAAAGTCCAAGCCAAGGGAAGCAAATGTACAACACATTGCACATCCACTACAAATAAACAATTAAATCTTTTTTTAGAATCCTTTTCCCTTACCAAATGCATAAAAAAGCTGAATATTTTTCAAAGATATTACTGCACCCAAAACATAAATTGTTTTCCAAATGTAGTAACTGGCAAGGGAGAAACAAAAATTTAAAGTTAATGAGCAAAGGATCACTGTTTGTAACCCAGTCACTGCCGACAACTAAGTCACGATTGACTTCAGACTTGTCTCACTTCAAAATTTCTTCACAAGTTGATAAACCTTCAAATACCTTCAAAAAGGCTCTGAGTGAATACCTGAAATACACACGACATGAATAACAAAGCAAAGCAACCAACCCCAGTCAAAATGAGGAAATTATTTATTGACAGATTGAATGATTTATTGTGTTGCAGATGGGGTGTGTTGTGGATGGGGTGTGTTGTGGATGGGGTGTGTTGTGGGTGGGGTGTGTTGTGTTGGGGATGGGGTGTGGTGTAGATGGGGTGTGTTATGGATGAGGTTTGTTGTGGATGGGGTGTGTTGTGGATGGGGTGTGTTGTGGATGGGGTGTGTTGTGGATGGGGTGTGTTGTGGATGGGGTGTGTTGTGGATGGGGTGTGTTGTGGATGGGGTGTGTTGTGGATGGGTGTGTTGTGGATGGGGTGTGCTGTGGATGGGGTGTGCTGTGGATGGGGTGTGCTGTGGATGGGGTGTGGATAGCGTGTGTTGCGGATGGGGTGTGTTGTGGATGGGGTGTGTTGTGAATGTGTTGTGGATAGGGTGTGTTGTGGATGGGGTGTGTTGTGGATGTGATGTGGATAGGGTGTGTTGTGGATGGGGTGTGTTGTGGATGGGGTGTGTTGTGGATGGGGTGTGTTGTGGATGGGGTGTGTTGTGGATGTGATGTGGATAGGTGGTTAGGGTGGGTGTTGTGGATGGGGGTGTGTTGTGGATGGGGTGTTGTGGATGGGTGGTGGGATGGGGTGTGTTGTGGATGGGGTGTTGTGGATTGTGGATGGGGTGTGTTGTGGATGGGGTGTGTTGTGGATGGTGTGATGTGGATGGGTGTGTTGTGGATGGGGGTGTGTTGTGGATGGGGGTTAGGTGTTGTGGATGGGGTGTGTTGTGGATGTGATGTGGATAGGGTGTGTTGTGGATGGGGTGTGTTGTGGATGGGGTGTGTTGTGGATGGGGTGTGTTGTGGATGTGATGTGGATAGGGTGTGTTGTGGATGGGGTGTGTTGTGGAGTGGTGGTGTGTGTTGTGGATGGGGTGTGTTGTGGATGTGATGTGGATGGGTGTTGGGGGGTGTTGTGGATGGGGTGTGTTGTGGATTGGGTGTGTGTTGTGGATGGGGTGTGTTGTGGATGGGTGTTGTGGATGGGGTGTGTTGTGGATGGGGTGTGTTTGTGGATGGGGTGTGTTGTGGATGGGGTGTGTTGTGGATGGGTGTGTGTGGATGGGTGTGTGTGGATGGGGTGTGGTGGTGTGTGGGATGGGGTGTGTTGTGGATGGGGTGTGTGTGGATGGGGTGTGTTGTGGTGGGTGTGTTGTGGATGGGGTGTGTTGTGGATGGGGTGTGTTGTGATGGGGTGTGTTGTGGATGGGTGTGTTGTGGATGGGGTGTGTGTGGATGGGGTGTGTTGTGGATGGGGTGTGTTGTGGATGGGGTGTGTTGTGGATGGGGTGTGTTGTGGATGGGGGTTGGTGTGTGTGGATGGGGTGTGTTGTGGATGTGTTGGTGGTTGTGGGATGGAAGGGGTGGTAGATGGGGTGAGTTGTGGATCTGCTGCGCGCACAGAGCAGTGCCCAGCATGCCTCAGAAAGACAGACAGACAGAGCAGACAGTCAGAGTAAGACAACATATTAACAGACAGACAGACAGACAGACAGGACAGAGACAGACAGAGACAGACAGACAGAGACAGACAACAGACAGACAGACAGACAGACAGACCAGAGAGACAGACAAGACAGACAGAACAGACAGACAGACAGAGACAGACAGACAGACAGAGAGGCAGAGAGAGCCGTGCAGCAGCTCACCCCTGTCTGATGCCAGTCTGGTAATCCCCAGCCAGAGGCCCGCTGACATACAGGTGGACATTCACCCCCTTCCTCAGCCTGAACCCCCCCTCCTCCCCACAGGTGAAGTACCCCTGGCCTGTCAGGGCCAGGTCCAGCTGCCTGTGTACGAACCTGTACACACAACACACCCTCTGTCTTCATTGTACACACAATGCATCATCTGTCTTCATTGTATACACAATGCATCATCTGTCCTGACTACACACAACGCACCCTCTGTCTTCATAGTACACACAACGCATCATCTGTCCTGACTACACACAACGCACCATCTGTCTTCATTGTACACACAACATATCATCTGTCCTGAGTACACACAACGCACCATCTGTCTTCACTGTACACAAAACACACCATCACTGTACACACAACACACCATCACTGTACACACAACACACCATCTGTCTTCACTGTACACACAACGCACCATCTGTCCTGACTACACACAATGCACCATCTGTCTTCATTGTACACACAACGCATCATCTGTCCTGACTACACTCAACGCATCATCTGTCCTGACTACACACAACGCATCATCTGTCCTGACTACACACAACGCACCATCTGTCTTCATTGTACACACAACGCACCATCTGTCCTGACTACACACAATGTACCATCTGTCCTGACTACACACAACGCACCATCTGTCTTCATTGTACACACAATAATAATAATAATAATACATGGAATTTGTATAGCGCTATATCTTGCAAAAACAAATCAAAGAGCTTGCATTCAACCTACACGACGCACAATCACAACTATTTACAGTTTTGACAAATTCGCACGCACGCACGCACGCGACGCACGCACGCACGCACGCACGCACGCACGCACGCACGCACGCACGCACGCACGCACGCACGCACGCACGCACGCACGCACGCACGCACGCACGCACCGCACGCACGCACGCAGCACGCACGCACGCACGCACGCACGCACGCACGCACGACCACGCACGCACGCACGCACGCACGCACGCACACGCACGCACGCACGCACGCACGCACGCACGCACGCACGCACGCACGCACGCACGCACGCACGCACGCACGCACGCACGCACGCACGCACGCACGCACGCACACGCACGCACGCACGCACGCACGCACGCACGCACGCACGCACGCACGCACGCACGCACGCACGCACGCACGCACGCACGCACGCACGCACGCACGCACGCACGCACGCACGCACGCACGCACGCACGCACGCACGCACGCACGCACGCACCAGCACGCACGCACGCACGCACGCACGCACGCACGCACGCACGCACGCACGCACGCACGCACGCACGCACGCACGCACGCACGCACGCACGCAACGCACGCACGCACGCACGCACGCACGCACGCACGCACGCACGCACGCACGCACGCACGCACGCACGCACGCACGCACGCACGCACGCACGCACGCACGCACGCACGCACGCACGCACGCACGCACGCACGCACGCACGCACGCACGCACACGCACGCACGCACGCACGCACGCACGCACGCACGCACCACGCACGCACGCACGCACGCACGCACGCACGCACGCACGCACGCACGCACGCACGCACGCACGCACGCACGCAACGCACGCACGCACGCACGCACGCACGCACGCACGCACGCACGCACGCACGCACGCACGCACGCACGCACGCACGCACGCACGCACGCACGCACGCACGCACGCACGCACGCACGCACGCACGCACGCACGCACCGCACGCACGCACGCACGCACGCACGCACGCACGCACGCACGCACGCACGCACGCACGCACGACGCACGCACGCACGCACGCACGCACGCACGCACGCACGCAGCACGCACGCACGCACGCACGCACGCACGCACGCACGCACGCACGCACGCACGCACGCACGCACGCACGCACGCACGCACGCACGCACGCACGCACGCACGCACGCACGCACGCACGCACGCACGCACGCACGCACGCACGCACGCACGCACGCACGCACGCACGCACGCACGCACGCACGCACGCACGCACGCACGCACGCACGCAACGCACGCACGCACGCACGCACGCACGCACGCACGCACGCACGCACGCACGCACGCACGCACGCACGCACGCACGCACGCACGCACGCACGCACGCACGCACGCACGCACGCACGCACGCACGCACGCACGCACGCACGCACGCACGCACGCACGCACGCACGCACGCACGCACGCACGCACGCACGCACGCACGCACGCACGCACGCACGCACGCACGCACGCACGCACGCACGCACGCACGCACGCACGCACGCACGCACGCACGCACGCACGCACGCACGCACGCACGCACGCACGCTCGCTCGCTCGCTCGCTCGCTCGCTCGCACGCTCGCTCGCACGCACGCACGCACGCTCGCACGCACGCACGCACGCACGCACGCACGCACGCACGCACGCACGCACGCACGCACGCACGCACGCACGCACGCACGCACGCACGCACACCCACACACGTTATGCACTTTGGCAGGTGGATGTTGAAGGCAGGGACAGGTAAGAGATGGAAGCGGAAGGAGAAAAACTTAGGTTTGAAATAAGTGTGTCTTGAGGTTGGATTTAAAAGTGTCATAAGTAGGCTTTTGTCGGAGGGAGAGAGGAAGGTCGTTCCACATCGATGGACCGGAAACAGAGAAAGAGCGGCGGCCAACGGTAGATAGGTTGAAACTGGGTGTTCTTAGGCACAAAGTATCTGCCGACGAGCGGAGGGAGCGAGAAGGTGTGTACAAGTGAAGACATTCACAGAGGTAGGAGGGTGCAGTATTGTGGAGACATTTGTAACACAACACATCATCTGTCCTGACTACACACAACGCACCATCTGTCTTCTTTGTACACACAACGCATCATCACTGTACACACAACGCACCATCACTGTACACACAACACACCATCACTGTACACACAACACACCATCACTGTACACACACCATCACTGTACACACAACACACCATCACTGTACACACAACACACCATCACTGTACACACAGCACACCATCACTGTACACACAACACACCATCACTGTACACACAACACACCATCACTGTACACACAACACACCATCATCCGTACACACAACACACCATCACTGTACACACACAACACCATCTGTCCTCCCTCACTGTACACACAACACACCATCTGCCCTCACTGTACACAAAACACACACACACACACACACACACACACACACACACACACACACACACACACACACTACACATACACACCAAACACACACACACACACACAATACACACACACACATCACACCCATCACATAAAACCATCATTATATACACACACACACACACACACACACACACCACACACACACAACACACACACACACACACACACAACACACACACAACACACACACACACACACACAACACACACACACCACACCAACACACACACAACACACACACAACACACACAAAAAACGACCCCTTTTTTGAAACCCCAAAAGAAAGAAAGCACTGACGCTATAAGAGAGCGGCGTGCCCGAACCAGAGCACAGCTGTCGATCAGGGTGAGGCCCTGAGTGTTGATGTCAGAGGACTGCACGGCTCCCCACCCTGTGCCCAGTGCAACCAGCTCTTCCTGCCCCCCCTCTGTGACACAACACAGCAGAACACTCTGTCATTATCATCATCATCATCATCATCATCATCATCATGTCTACACCCCCCACCCCACCCCCCTCTGTTACACAGTACAACACTCAGTCATCATCATCATCATGATCATCATCATCATCATCACAGTCTACCCCCCCTCCCTCTGTAACACAGTACAACACTCAGTCATCATCATGATCATCATCATCATCATCACAGTCTACCCCCCCCTCCCTCTGTAACACAGCACAACACTCAGTCATCATATCATTCATCACAGCACAGTCTACCCCCCCTCCCCCCACAACACCACATCTCTTCCCTTATCACCTACCTGCAACACAACAACACTCAGTCATCATCATCACAGTCTACCCCCCCCCCCCCCACCTCTGTAACACAGCACAACACTCAGTCATTATTCATCATCACAGACTACCCTCCCCCCTCTCTCTCTTTCCTTACCACCTCTTACTGCAACACAACACAATACACAACCATCACAGTGTATCCCCCCCCCCCCCCCCCTTCTCTCTCTCTCTTCCTTTACCACCTCCTTCCCTCACTCTACAACAACACAACACTCCGTCATCATCATCATAGTCTACCCCCCTCTCTCTCCCTCTTCCCTTACCACCTCTTTCCCTCCCTCTGTAACACAAAACAACACTCGGTCATCATCATCACAATCTCATCTCCCCTCCCCCCTCTCTCTTTTCCCTTACCACCTCCTTCCCTCCCTCTACAACTCGACATGATCAATGATCACCACAGTCTTCTAAAAAGGTAACATTGTCGTAGGCAAGCACAGCATCAGAGACCCCAGCATCTCTAGGAGCCAGCATGTTGAGGGCGGCACCCATCTCCTCTCCCTCGCTGCTTTACCTTCCCTGACCCTAAAGAGGGCAGGTACCTGTTTACAACTGGGTGAACTGGGGGGGCTGTACTGAAGCCAAAGTGCGCAAAAGGTCACCCATCTACTTGGTAACCACACTCGATGCTGCCTAACCTCAGCTTGGGGAAACCGAGTGCTCTGACCACTGAGCCATCTTTTTTTTTTTTTTTTTTTTTTTTTTTTACTACTGAGCCATCATATCCATCCTATCGCAGACACACACTAACTATGCTGTAACTCACACCCCTTGGCATGCACAGTGCACCAAATCCAACACCACTCAGTCAAGAGTGCTAAATTTAGCACACCCCTTCCTTTTATCTAGTGTGGTCAGCTCCTGCTATGATTAGCCCCATCTGGGCTGGTATGGAATAGAGTAATTAGCCGCTGAGAGGAGTTGAAAGTGGGGAAAACTGACAGCTGTGAGCACTGACTCACTGACTCACTCTGACTGACTGACTGACTCACTCACTCACTCACTCACTCACTGACTGACTCACTAACTGACTCACTGACTGACTGACTCACTCACCCATCATGAAGAAGGCGGCCACGTCAAACTTTTTCTCAAACAGGGAGCGGTCAGTCAGGTCCACCAGCTCCAGCACTTTGTCGTGGGTGGCCACAGCAAACCGGTCCCACACCGTCTGGCAGCACACCTCCCCCCCTTCCTCCTCCTCCCCCCCGCCCATCCTCCTCCTCCTCCCACTGCTGCCACTGCTGCCATCGCATTGACAGCCTGCAAGACACGCTAAGGATGCTGGGGGACATGTCAGGATTCATGCCATTTTTTTAATTTTATTTTTCGTTTTATACCACTTTACGTCACGGCAGATTTCTCTGCGTGAAATTCGGGCTGCTCTCTCTTCCTGGGGAGAGTGTGGATGTCACTGATACAGAGCGTGGATGTCACTGATACAGAGCGTGGATGTCACTGATACAGAGCGTGGATGTCACTGATATAAAAAATGCTCTTTATCCCCAACGTCAGAATGCAGCCGCTACCTTAAAGGTGGGAGAAAATAAATATCACACAGGCAAAAGCCTCACCATTAGTGGTGTCACCTTACAAAATGTCTGTGTTGTTTCCTATTTGTCACACCTATGCAGTGACGATGTGACACTCCTGTACAATAACACTTCTGTGCACTTCACAAACATGTGGTTAAAACATACAGCTATGAACTACAGTATAAAGGTCAAATATTGTTTGAATATGACTTGTTTTTAAAAGAAAAAAAACATGTTAAACAAAACTTGTGTCTCCTTCAGACATATAACAAAAAACAGGTATTATGAGGACATTGTGTGACATATCCTTGAAGTAAACACATCCGCAAGGCATCAATCCCTCATTCGAAACTAACATGCCTGAATTCTTGTCATATCCATAGATACTGTGCTGGTTTATCATATATACTATACTTTTACCTGTGATTGGTGACAAATAAAGTGACCAATGGTAAGACATCTGGTGACCAGACACACAAACTTGTGCCGAAATGCAAGTACAAAGATATATATCTAGCTTGTGACAAAATTTCAGCTTGATAGCTTGTCATGCACACACACACAATTGTCTCAGGAGTAAACTAAGTCAGTTGGGGGTAGAAAACCTTCAAAGAAACCAAAATCCACAGGCAATTTAGCTCTAAGGGTTCAACAATTAGAGGGTTAATCAATAGTTTTGTTATAAACATTGGCTTGTTTAAATCTAATCCAATTCAATGATGTTGCTTAGAGCCCAGCCGACTGCACAGGCCATATCGGGGCTGTCACCTCATCACATTTTAAAACGTGTATTAAAAGTGTGCAACTATATACAGTTTAAAACGGGGTACAAAACCAACTTGACTGTCCTTGCTTGTATCAACGCCCTGGTCAACCATAAGGGTCAGCCAAGGACAGCCACGGCTTGTTTAAATCGCCTTGTAGTGAATAGACATTAAACCATGGAAAAAATAATCAAAGACAACCACACACAGAGCACTAGTGTCATGTTTAGACATCATCCCTGAAGTCTTAATGCAGCTACCTTAATGGTGGGCAAAGATGGTTTATCTCACCACTGGTGAACACTGGAGTTATAGCTAAGGAACAACACAAAAACAATCAACCCGACTTTTGACTAAAAAAAAATTAACTCTTTTTTACATAATAAGCTTGACTTGCTCAACTTTACCAAAAAAAAAAAAAAAAACTAAATTAACACACACAGACTTTGTTTTTTTTCAAATGAACCTGACTTGACTTTTTTCTTATTAAACATGAAAATATTCGACTTTTGGGGGGATGAATCTAACTTTTCTTAACTTTTTAACAAATGAACTTGATGACTTCCTTTACCATAAACACATCTTGATTTTTTTTTTTTTTAAACATGACTGTTTTTGTTTTGTTTTTATATGAACCTGCCTTTTTTTTCTCCAAACACGACTGATGTAAAGATGTGAAAATGAAGCAGACATGACTTGACTGACCAAGCGCTTTGATTGTGTGCTCTACAAGATTCAGCACTACTATAAAAATCCCATATATTATTATCATTACCTGCAATGAAGGGGAGGCAGCAGACATTGCAGCAGAGGGGGCCCTCAGCGGGGGAGGAGCTGAAACAGCCATCAACACAGCTGTCCATCACCATACAGCCATACACAGCTGTCATCACCATACAGCCATAACACAGCTGTCCATCACATACAGCACCAAACAGCTGTCCATCCCATCAGCATCAATACAGTGTCATCACCTACGCCATCAACACAGCTGTCCTCACCATACAGCCATCAACACAGCTGTCCATCACCATCAGCCATCAACACAGTGTCCATCACATACAGCCATCAATACAGCTGTCCATCCATACAGCCATAACAAGCTGTCATCACCATCAGCCTAACACAGCTGTCCATCACCATACAGCCATCAACACAGCTGTCCTCACCATACAGCCATCAACCAGTGTCCATCACCATAAGCCTCAACAGCTGTCCATCACCATACAGCATCATACAGTGTCCATCACCATAGCCATCAATACAGCTGTCCATCACCATACAGCCATCAACACAGCTGTCCATCACCATACAGCCATCAATACAGCTGTCCATCACCATACAGCCATCAACACAGCTGTCCATCACCATACAGCCATCAATACAGCTGTCCATCACCTACAGCATCAACAGCTGTCCATCACCATACAGCCATCATACAGCTGTCCATCACATACAGCATCAACACAGCTGTCTTCACCATCACCATACAGCCATCAACACAGCTGTCCATCACCATACAGCCATCACACAGCTGTCATCACCATACAGCATCACACGCTGTCCATCACCATCACATACAGCCATCAACACAGCGTCCTCACCATAAGCCATCAACACAGCTGTCCATTACCATACAGCCATCAACACAGCTGTCCATCACCATACAGCCATCAACAGCTGTCCATCACCTACAGCCATCAACACAGCTGTCCATCACCATACAGCCATCAACACAGCTGTCCATCACCATTACCACTCACTCCTTCCTCTACCTGCTGGTCAAAAATGTTGTTGTTGTTGTTGTTCTTGCAAATTCCCCAGTTTAACAACATGGGGGTCACCCAGAGTATGCACTCCTGACTCACTCATCCCACCTGGGAATCACTGAGATTGAAAAACTGCACACTGAATGAGAAGTTTGCGTGTGTGACTGTTTTCAAGTACCTCGCCATATAGGCAGCCATACTCGCCATATAGGCAGCCAACTTCAGAGGAGCTGTCAGCAATAACATATCACTTCTTTTACTCCCCAAAACCCGATTCTTGACAAATGTTACAGGAACATTTTATGTGCTTACAAACCTGGGGAGTGTGGAGGGTCAGCGCCTGTTGTGGCTGTGCAGGCCACTATGGGAATGACCATCCCTGCCACACCGACTCTTCTGGGAGGCATAGGCACCTCAGCAGAAACAGTCTACCTACCATAGGCACCTCAGCAGAAACAGTCTACCTACCCTAGGCACCTCAGCAGAAACAGTCTACCTACCCTAGGCACCTCAGCAGAAACAGTCTACCTACCTAGGACCTCAGCAGAAACAGTCTCAGCAGAAACAGTCTCAGCAGAAACAGTCTCAGCAGAAACAGTCTACCTACCAGAGGCAGCAGCAGAAACGTCTACCTACCAGAGGCAGCAACAGAAACAGTCTACCTACCATAGGCAGCAACCGAAACAGTCTACCTACCATTGGGCAGCAACAGAAAAACAGTCTACCTACCATAGGCAGCAACAGAAACAGTCTACCTACCCTAGGTACCTCAGCAGAAACAGTCTACCTACCAGAGGCAGCAACAGAAACAGTCTACCTACCCTAGGTACCTCAGCAGAAATAGTCTACCTACCATAGGCAGCAGCAGAAACAGTCTACCTACCATTGGCAGCAACAGAAACAGTCTACCTACCATAGGCAGCAACCGAAACAGTCTACCTACCATTGGCAGCAACAGAAACAGTCTACCTACCATAGGCAGCAACGAAACAGTCTACCTACCATTGGCAGCAACAGAAACAGTCTACCTACCATTGGCAGCAACAGAAACAGTCTACCTACCATTGGCAGCAACAGAAACAGTCTACCTACCATAGGCAGCAACAGAAACATACCTACCATTGGCAGCACAGAAACAGTCTACCTACCATTGGCAGCAACAGAAACAGTCTACCTACCATTGGCAGCAACAGAAACAGTCTACCTACCATAGGCAGCAACAGAAACAGTCTACCTACCATTGGCAGCAACAGAAACAGTCTACCTACCATTGGCAGCAACAGAAACAGTCTACCTACCATTGGCAGCAACAGAAACAGTCTACCTACCCTAGGCAGCAACAGAAACAGTCTACCTACCATTGGCAGCAACAGAAACAGTCTACCTACCATAGGCAGCAACAGAAACAGTCTACCTACCATAGGCAGCAACAGAAACAGTCTACCTACCATTGGCAGCAACAGAAACAGTCTACCTACCCTAGGCAGCAACAGAAACAGTCTACCTACCATAGGCAGCAACAGAAACAGTCTACCTACCATTGGCAGCAACAGAAACAGTCTACCTACCATTGGCAGCAACAGAAACAGTCTACCTACCATTGGCAGCAACAGAAACAGTCTACCTACCATTAGGTAGTGGCAGCCCCCGGCAAATCCCATCATCACAGCTGAAAAATGGCCGTTTTTCAATCTTTTCACTTCTTTATTACTCTGCTTCTGTTGTCCTTATTAAAATGCTTTATATATCAAAATAAAGTTCAATCTTTTTTCTTTTGATTGAGTGCATTTTTATTTCTGTGGCTGATCTGTAACAAAAACGCGAAGTGCGTGAATGAGATATGTGTTCCGCTAAAATACGCTGCGCGGCCGCCATTTTCGCAAACATGGACAAAGCTTCAAATAGACATGCCCACTTTAAGTTCGATGAGTATTCACAATAAACAATCAACCATGCTATATCAGGTATCATTGTGTTCAGTATTTATTGTAAAATACTGAAATGGGTAAATGTTGATTTGTTTATGGATAGTTTTTGCAAAAATCCCGTTTTTTTTGGCAGTGCACGATCTTCGTCGGCAAGTTCTAAAGAACCTGTAGCTTAAAATAGTCAATACTGAAGGCGAAAATCAAACAAGACTACCAATTGGTTCTTATTTGTAAATGGGTTAATGTATTCATGGGCTGTCCTACATACGCAAACCAATCAAAACAAAGTTTTCAAATCTGGGAAAGATCAGAAACATGGAGGCAAGAATGAACGATCGCAGCGAACCGATCAAGTCAAAAATCAACGATTTTCTCGATTTACTGGGTAGATATGATAAATTTGTGACTGTAGATCATTAATGTTATTGTTTATTTAAACACGGGTCACGTAGTTTGAAAAAATTTTCATTAGATCATTAAAAACGAAGACTTTGAAAAGTTTAGATACAATCGTCTTCGACAATCGGGCATGCGCAAACCGGAAAGAAGAAAACGTGCCTGATTTCCTTGGATATTTTCACGAAATTACTTCTTAAATTTATGGTGCTTATAAAATCAGATATTTTGAACACACTTTTATTCAAACTTTTTTTTTTTTAAAGGTCGTATAGTGAAATAGGTGTGTTATTGTACGTTTTATTGAGTGACCAGTCTAACCAAGAGGAGGTAATCCCGAGATCGCGATTCACTTCTTCGTGAAACAAACGTCAATCGTTGCTTCTGTTTTGGGGGGATTTTTTAGAACCAGTTTAGGTCATGGTTTCATTTATGATTGATGAATTAAAAGTTTAAGTTTGCTACAGTTTTCTTTTTTGTTTGGGGGGGGGGCTGCACGACTTGGAATATTTTATGCAGCCTGAGTAGTAAATCACTAAAATGCCACATCAGTGTTTGAATGAATTTCTTTTTTAGTAACTTGAACTTAACTAAAGGAGGTTTAGTTTCAGCACAGTAGTACCACAAGTAAGCTTGCTCTTTGTGATTTATGCAGTGTATCTAATAGCCATACAGTCTTTTCTTTTCATTTTCCCCAGTCATTCTCTTTTTCATTTTCCCCAGTCATTCTCCTTTTCAGAGTTTCCATTATTATGTTTTTGTTTTGTTTTGACTCATTTGAGGGTTCACTATCTTTACTACTTGAATTAGTACTTTACTTTTATTTTCTGTTGATTGGTTTTATACTATTTCGAGACATAAAAAAGGCAGAATCCACTTATTATTTTAATTTTGATTTTAAGAAAAGGATAAAGAGGTCGACCCGTTAAAAGTAAAATTGTGTTATATATCAGGTAATTTTTAACCTTCAATGACTTTAGAAAAATATGTGACACATCTACATTGATAGATACTGTCCCCAATACCACAGTTCTGATACTAATGAGATGTTTATAAATTTCCCTATGTGTGTCAGGTTATTTCAGTTGTCACTCCTTTTGTTTATCTTTTCTTGTTATCAGATTTCTTTTAAACCTTTTGGCAGTTTTGCCTTTTGAAAGGAAGAAACAATTTCTTTTACACTAATTACAGTTTTTTTGCTGGTTTTCTTTCATTTTTATTTAGTTTTTTTAACTTATTTTTTATTCCCTGAAATGCTGACACACAGATGGAAGTCAACTGAGCAAGCTGGGGTCCATTTTTCTGGCTACTGGTAAAGGTCGTCGTCCAAAGGTGCCTGTTGTAGAGATTTCCAATTATCTGCTGATTCAGTTATTGGTACTGAAGCAAGAGGGTGGGAAGACATTTGATGAAACAGCTTCATTTCTCAGTCAACTCATTCCGGATGCTGAACTTTCAAGGTTGCAGTATCATCTCATTAAGGCAGAAGAAAATGTGCAACTTCTTTAGGATAAGTCACAGAGAGATAGATTTCTGTCTGAGTCAGTTCATGTTGAACAGCTGGGTCCACTGTTGCTTGCATATTTTGATAAAATTTGATGTTTCATAACATTTCTCTAGAATGTTCACCACATTTTTGGGCACTTGGCAGCCATTTTGAATCCAAAATTACATTATGTAATGGATGAACAAATTCAACAAATGCATTTTTTAATAGCATATAAAACCATGTTTTACATCACCAAATTTCAAGTCAGTATCTCTACAGGTTCAAAAGTTATTGACAAAAAATCTACTGTGTACTGTATTTTGGTCAGTCGCAGGGCATTTTAAGGTTTTTAGCAAAATCAAACCCCAATATTTGAAACATTTGGTCTAGTACAGCCTTAGAAAAAATTGGGCCTAGTCTATATGAACATATCTTTTGAACAATGTAAAAAAGTAACCATAAGATGCCATCTTATCCTTCCTGTTGGACCTCAAACATGGCCAATCGTGCAATTTGAACTGACTGCCAATCACACAATTAGGCATTTTCAACATAGTATATCTTTTTTCCCCTTCAAGATAGAGAGTTGATGTTTCTTGTAGGGATTATCAGTGTTACAGACATTGTGTATAGAAATGTGCAGGAATGTGATTACAGTGTTTTGCACAATAGGCCCTTTCAAAGTATGGCTTTCATATTATGAAAACACCCGAAAATGTATGTCATCTTTGGACATCAATAACTTTTAAAAGAATAAAGATAGAGACTTAATTTTTTTTTATTGTGTTTCTTTTAAAAAGTTCTTTTTAAAAATACCAGTTTTATGCATGTATATGCTATAAAAAAAATTTGGCTGCCGCTACCTACTACCATAGGCAGCAACAAAAACAACTCAAACAGTCTACCTACCATAGGCAGCAATAGAAACAGTCTACCTACCATAGGCAGCAGCAGAAACACTCAAACAGTCTACCTACCATAGGCAGCAACAGAAACAGTCTACCTACCACAGGCAGCAATAGAAACAGTCTACCTACCATAGGCAGCAACAGAAACAGTCTACCTACCACAGGCAGCAATAGAAACAGTCTACCTACCACAGGAAGCAACAGAAACAGTCTACCTACCACAGGCAGCAATAGAAACAGTCTACCTACCACAGGCAGCAATAGAAACAGTCTACCTACCACAGGCAGCAATAGAAACAGTCTACCTACCATAGGCAGCAGCAGAAACAGTCTACCTACCATAGGCAGCAGCAGAAACAGTCTACCTACCATAGGCAGCAGCAGAAACACTCAAACAGTCTACCTACCATAGGCAGCAGCAGAAACACTCAAACAGTCTACCTACCATAGGCAGCAGCAGAAACAGTCTACCTACCATAGGGAGCAGCAGCAGCAGGCTTAGGATTACTGGCCAGCAGGGTGGTTATCACCAGCTTGGCAGCGTTGTTTCTGGCCAGTTTCTTGGAGACGCCCTCAGCCATGGGGTAGGTGACGTCGCCCAGCGTGATGCTGCACCCAAACTGGGAGGTCCTCTCCACTATGCACTCATCATAGTACACGCTGACTTTGCACGCCTGGATGAGTTCGTTCAGACACTGTAGGGCGTTCTTGCCCTCCCTGAACTCCTTGGCTATTGTTTTGGGCACCTGCCGGACAACACACACACACGTCCGCGTCATAATCAATGTCATCCAGCAGCTGAGCTTGTAGTAGTGGTAGTAACACTATGTTTTGTGCTTTTTTCTTCTTCTTTTTTTTATATCAAATTTTCAGTTTTTTCCTGTCTTCAACTGTGATGTGATAGTTACATGTGTAGTCTTGGGAGTACTGTATAGAGAATCTTTGTTTTCCTACTGTGATGGACATGAATGATTCAGCAACTATGTTTTGTGCTTTTCATTAAACAAGTGATCATGATCAAAGCCCATTATGTGGGTACACATTATTTCTAAAAAGGGGAAGGTATTTATTTATTCTTTTATATCAAGGATAATGGAATAAGCACTCATATGCTTTTTTACATTCAGTCCCCTTGTGTATGCAGTTTTGTAAATCTTGTCATCTGTTCTGACCGGCACACAATGGCTTACTCTTACGAAAAGTAGAACACGATTTAACATGTGCGCAAGATGTTCTGCATGCGTTCGCACATTGGGCCTCGGTTTATAATCTCATCCAAAGGACTTTTGGGGAGAGCGGAGTCAGCACTGATGTTAACTCCAGGGAAAAACATCCCCTCAACCAGGAATCAAACTCGGGTCGTCAAATTGCTGGCGCAATGTTCTGACCACTAGGCTATCCCGTCCCCCATGCTGAGCACACACACTTGTTTGTCGTTACTTTGGTCATCTAGTCTCTCAACTCTGTCATCAGTTACAAGGCATTTAATGCACAATTTCAGCCTTGCTTAGTCATGTTGAATTCTGACAGACATAACTCCATTCAACTAGAGTGACAGATTTTGGTTAACTTACTGCACATTCACAAAATCAATAAATTACTTCCTTTGGACACAGAAGTATCACTTGCAGACAGATAGCATTTAACCAGACACAGAGAATCACTGGTTTTAACCAAATCTGGTCGCATTCCACAGATTAGCTGCAGATGGAATGATGGATTTATGGTGCAATTAAAAAATTCATAAATGTATCATGTCATCTGAAAGAGTGTTTTCAAAAATTTCCAAAAATTATCATGTCATCTGTAAGATCATCACTTTCCAAAAATTATCATCTTTAAGATCACCACTTTCTCAGAAATTTATCACATCATCTGCAAGATCACCACTTTCTCAGAAATTTTTTCACATCATCTGAGAGATCATCACTTCCTCAGAATTTTTTGACATCATCTGAAAGCTAGATGATGTGAAAGCTATCACTTTTTCAAAAAAATGTTATGTTATCTTTAAGATCATCACTTTTTTTCCAAAATTTATCGTGTCATTTGAAAGACCATCCATCCATATATGATGTCGGAAATTAATCATGAAATCTGACTGACAATCACTGTCTGACACAGGGACGTAACTCTGACAGGACAGAGCAGAGGACGGGATAGCCTTGTGGTCAAATTATTGCTTTCATGATTTGACGACCCAGGTTCGATTCCCATTCGAGATTTTTCTCCTGGCGTTAAATCAGTGCTGACTCCACTCTCCCCCAAAGTCCTTTGGATGAGACTATAAACCGAGGCCCCATGTGAATGTACGCAGAACGTCTTGCACACATGTTAAATCCTGTTCCGCTTTTCATAAGAGTAGGCTATCATGTGCCGGTGGGAACAGATGACATTTACAAAACTGCATACACACGGGGACTAAATGCAAAAAAAAAATCACAAGAGTGCTTATCCCAATATAAAAGAATAAAATAAATAAAAATGATAAGATAAGGACCTTCACGGGTTCTGCATCCTTCACCGGTGGAGGAGCTGCGTCCTCAGGCTGAGGGGGGTCAGGGTCATGGTGAGGGGGGTGCTGTGCCAGACCTGGAATGTAGGATTGAGACTGGGCCGATGACCCCTTCTTCTTCTTACGTCCTGGCATTTTTCTGCAAACACCAACCACACCATGTTAGCTACGTGTCCATCACTGTCTGTGTTACAGTGTACAACTGCATGTCAGTTGTCTTCAGTCTGCACACAGCAACCATACAATCTGTGTACGTGAGTAGTGTTGTTGTTGTCTTCTATTTGCACACACCAACACTGACCATACAATCTGTGTACGTGAGTATTGTTGTTGTCTTCTATAAATCTGCACACACCATCACTAACCATACAGATACAATCTGTGTATGTGAATGTTGTTGATGTTTTCTATAGATCTGCACACACCAACCATACAATCTGTGTACGTGAGTGTCGTTGTTGTCTTCTATAGATCTGCATACACCAACCATTACATGATACAATCTGTGTACGTGAGTGTTGTTATCTTCAATCTGTAGGCACCATTATCAGAGACAGCCCCATCATTTTCTGCTGAACTGACTGTACGTGTGTGTGTGCTGTTGTCTTCAATTTTAACTTATAAGTCATGTTTAATGGGGGGAGGGGGGATAAAGGTGAAGGAGTCTTAGAGTGCATTTTTCTTTATTTATTTATCTATTTATTCTTTCTTATTGAGGATAATGATGTGTGTGTGTGTGTGTGTGTGTGTGTGTGTGTGTGTGTGTGTGTGTGTGTGTAAGTGTAAGTGTGTGTGTGTGTGTGAGTGTGTGTGTGTGTTGTGTTGTGTGTGTGTAGTGTGTGTGTGTGTGTGTGTTGTGTCGTGTGTGTGTGTGTCTGTGTACATGTGTGTGTGTGTACATGTAAGAAATTTCTAATAAGACTGCAGAGTAAGTTTTTCATAATTGTACATGCATGCATGAACACACACGCATTTAAGTGTGTGTGTGCTCTGTCGAGTGTGGAGAGAGAGAGAGAGAGAGAGAGAGAAGAGAGAGAGAGAGAGAGATAGATGAGAGAGTAGAAGAGAGAGAGAGAGAGAGAGAGTTAAAAAAAAAAGTTTAAGTTAAAGTCTGTCCCGAGCCTAAGGCTCATCAGGCTGGTGCTTATCCCGGTTTCTGTGGCGTTAAGCGACTGAGAGTCATAAACTCCCCCCTGGATAGGACGCCAGTCTAATCGCAGGGTTAAACCCCACAACACAAGGTTGGTACCCCTTTTACACTGGGTGGGTGAGACAATAGCCGTAAAGTGCCTTTTCCAAGGGCACAACGCCATAGCCGAAAGCTGGGATCGAACCCGCAAACGTTTAGATTACGAGTCCAATGCCCTAAACACTAGTACTGGCACTAGACTACAGCAGACGGCGAGAGAGAGAGAGAAGCCTAAATGAAAAGGGTGCATGCATATTAATATAACATAATACATAATGGATACATATTTACTCGCCTAAGTTTAACATGGTTTTGTCTACTTTAGAAAAAAACAAATGTCATCAGGTACTCTTTTATTTTCAAAAAAATTGTGACTTGTGAAGAGACCAAACATCCATAAAAACAATCCTAAAGCCAGAGAGAGCTGTTCAACTTCTTGTTCAAAGCAAGTGACATTACCAGCCACTGACTGTCATCCACCTTCCTGATGCCATAATGTTCACCACAAGTAGGATTAGCTACTGGTGTTTCTGCTCATTCATTTCCTGCTATTCTGAGGAAAATCTTTTTCAAGATCATTAGCCCTGCCTGCCCTAACTATATCTGAGAGCTTTACAAACTGGAAAATATATGCCGTGGGTTGGGATGCCGTGGGTAGGCTAACTCATGATACAGAAATGCTATCAGTATCAACTATCCTGCTGACCAAAAGTAAAAATCCTATACCAATTCCTAGGCCTTGCAGGCCATCAACGATTTGTCACATTCATGGAAAAAACCACGCAGATGATCATTTAACGACAAATGTAAGCTTTCTTGCGCACCACACTGCGCCGCTGAATCACAAGTAGAAACACTAGGCCTAGACCTAGCACTAGCCTAGTTAGGCTTAGGCCTATCAACGATTCGTCACAATGGGAAAACCCTGAATCACTCAACGGGGACGATCACTAAACGATAAACGTAAACGCACCACACTGAGCCAGGTAGGGCCTACCTAAAAGGGTCGACACACGCCGAGAAAGACGGGTACGTGGAAAATCTCTGGAGGTTTAATTAAAACGAATTTTGAATAGGCCTATTAGGTCTACGCCAAGCATCGTATGCGAAAGCAAAACTAGATTAGATCAGCAGAAGCAACGAACGATTTAACTGAGTGTCGCTATCCATCATGCGAGTAAAAGGAATTATGAACAAACACAATACTACTGTTACATAGATTAATCAATATGTAATAAACAAATAATTAAAGGCTAAAATGACCATAAACAAAGGTGTTGATGTTTAAGTACTCACTGATTCGAGAATACTCTTGACTCGTGCTTGCAAGCGCCCGGAAATTGATCTCTCCACAAGGCCGCACCTCACATTTAGCCTAACATTGGCCTTGGCGACAGGCTTTCAAACAACCCTAATGGCAGTTGTTGTCTGTAATTTAATTAGGCCTATAGGGCCTAGATCAGAAAAAAAAATTATGTGTATGTCTTGAAACATTATTTCGGGTGAGAAGAAATCTACTATGTGTTTGTCTCGGAGGGGGGGGGGGGGTGTTGTCAGCTGAAAGATCCCAAGTAGCCTAATAACGAAAAAATAAATATGGGCATGAAATAATGACAAATATAATGATGGTAATGATGATAATAATGATGGTGATCAAGACGATGATGATGATAATGATGATGATGATGATGATGATGATGATGATGATGATGACATTGTTGTTATCATTGTTGTTCATCAGCTTGATGGACACTGTAGCCGAGTGGCTTCAGTTGTACCTATGGGTCCATAAAGTCTTGGGTTCGAATCTCGGCAGCGGCACCAGGTGAATTAAGGGTAAGGGGTTACACAATCTCCCAAGTCAACTTCAGGTGCAGACTTGCGAATGCCTTAATGTCCCCTTTATGTAGGCTATATTACACATGGAAAAGATCAAAATATTAATATGCATTGTAAAAATCCCATAATTCATGTCAGGGTTCGGTGGGTTACAGAAACGGAAACATAAACATACCTAGCATGCAACCTGAACAATGAAATAAGCTGCTCGTTGGAAGGTATTGGATAAGGCCTGTGGGTATATAAACATGCTAAGACCAGGCACCACACACCTTGCCTGATAATGGGAAGGCACCGGGAGGGGTGGGGGAGAGAGAAAGAGAGAGAGAGGGGGGGGGGTTGATTGATTGATTGATAATTTTCATTCCCAAGGGTTACATATGAGTATGATTAATATACTTTATTTTTCATCCAGCCCTTGCCATGAGTAGGGACTATCATTACTAATCAAAACTAAATGATTTGAAATAAACGTTGAAAAGAGATAGGAAAAGAGACATAAATTGCATCTTTGAAAAGAAATAAAATTGATTTAAAACAATATTAGAATCCCCCCCCCCCCCCCCCCCCCCAAAAAAAGGATAATGAATGGGGCGGGGGGGGGGGGGGGATTCAAAATGAAATGAAGAGCAATGGAGGAGAGGCAAGGCAAGGCAAATTCTTTTATTGGAGGATAATAGATAAGCACTCGTGTGCTTTTTTACATCCAGTCCCCGCCCTTTTCGGGATAACATCAAGATAAAAATAAACCTCTAAATGCACAACACCAATAATAATCATCCAAATACCCAGAACAAGAGCAAGAAACTATACCGAGTATCAAAAAGCATGCAAATAATAGGATAGAGATACAATAATAAGGTAATGATATAAAAAGGCACACATTCAGAAACGAAAAAAGTAAGAATCAATGATGATTTTGATTTGGAAGAAAGGAAAAAAGAAAGAAAGAAAGAGCAAACATGAGAATTTGATGAGGTAAATGACTGAAAACATCAATCCGCCACCATCTATCAACAAAATAAATTATATAAAATATAACATTTTTATAAATTGGATAGTGACACACACACACACCACACACACACACACACACACACACACACACATT
>CM060342.1:32648440-32670940 GCA_030674155.1 Stramonita haemastoma
TACCATCACTGATCCTAAACACTGAACAATAAACCACGATGAACATCACTGATCCTAAACACTGAACAATAAACCACGATGAACATCACTGATCCTAAACGATACAAACACATAGCAACACTGATTAAACACGACATAAACGATCACTGATCCTAAACACTGAACAATAAACCACGATGAACATCACTGATCCTAAACACTGAACAATAAACCACGATGAACATCACTGATCCTAAACGATAAACAATACACAATGATGCCCATCACTGGTCCTAAACAAATGGTAAACCATGATGAACTTCACGCATCCTAAGCAATGAACAATAGACAATAATGAACATCATGCATCCTAAACAATGAACAATAAACCACAATGAACATCACTCATCCTAAACAATCAATAAACCTGGCCATGATGAACAACACTCATCCTAAACAATGCACCACAATGAACACATCCCCCCTTGTCCTGTACAAAGGACAACCCCAGTGCTCAGCATTTTGATCTCTTTGGACAGATGATAAATCAAATGACTGAAGTTTCCTTCATCTCTACAAGTTAATTCGTTTGTTATGAATGGATGGAGTCTTTTTTTTTTTTTTTATATTAAATTCAATATATTATGGTGTCCGTTGTTTCACGCCATCTCCTCTTCATTCTCTCTCTCTCTCTCCCACCACACTACACACACACACACACACACACACACACACACACACACACACACACACACACACACACACGAGACACACACAGAGCAGGCCTTGACTGACCTTTTGCTATGGCTAAACCATCAGACAAAAGATCATCGCCTTCCTTCTCATTATTTTGATAAAAAATCATCTGCAGCGGAGGCAAAGTGGAGTACGCTTTCCGTACAGTGGACGGCTGGTTGACTAACAAGCATAATAGCAATAATATAATAACAACAACAACAAATAATAAATAATAATAATAATATATAATAATAATAATATAATATAATAATAATAGATGATGATGATGATGATGATGATGATGATGATGATGATGATGATAATAATAATAATAATAATAACAACAACAACAATAACAACAACAAAACATAATAATAACAACATAATAATAACAACAACAAACAATGATAAAATAACAACAACAACAACAACACATGGAATTTATATAGCGCTTTACTTTGTAAAAACAAATCAAAGCACAAAGGCTGAGATTCCATCTCACCACATGGCGCTGGCTCAGAAACGTTACAAACTTGGCCAGTTATTGACTGGTCTGAAGTGAAATATGATGTTCACTGTGTGTTATAACCCAGGGTCACCCAAATTCTAGTTTCAAAACTTTAATGCATCAATCACAGTTTCTAAGCCTTTTTTGCTTTGTTTCCTGAAATGTTCTGACCAGCAGACAGGAAGTATATATATATATACACATGTACAGTCAGTGGTTCACACTGAACACCAGAGCTACATGATGAAACAGAGCTACATGATGAAAACAAGAGCTACATGATAAGGACATGATGAACAGAGCTACATGATGAAAAGGCTACATGATGAAACAGAGCTCATGATGAAAAGCTACATGATGAACAGCTACATGATGAAACAGAGCTACATGATGAACAGAGCTACATCATGAACAGAGCTACATGATGAAAAAGCTACATGATAAATACAGATGAACAGAGCTAAATCATGAAAACAGAGCTACATCATCAACAGAACAAAAGAATCATGAAAAGTCATCAAACGTCTGAACTACATCATGAACCATCACGAGAGTTAAATCATGAACAGAGCTAAATCATGGAGACATCAGATCCCACTCTTCACCAAAACGGACTTTCACATCCTATTTCTGAGGGTTTCCTGTAAGTGTCTGTTTATATTTTTTTTTATATTTTTTTTTTTTTTTTGGGGGGGGGTGGCTGTCAAATTTCCCAGAAGCATCATCAGAACTACTGTGACTGGAATTCCATGGAGCGTTGGTCTGTCCCTGTCTCCTGGAGTGACCCCAGGTCTGTTGGTTTCTGCTGCCCAGCCAGCCAACAGCACAGGTCAAGGGTGAGGGTCATCGTGTGGACAGAAATCCAATCCACACTGCCCTCTCCATCACCGCCTCTTCCTCCCTCCCTCCTCTAGTCACACCATTAATAATAAAATAATAATACATGGAATTTATATAGCGCTACATCTTGCAAAAAAACCAAATCAAAGCGCTTGCATTCAACCTATACAACACACAAGCAATCAACAACAATTAATAATTTTAGCAAATTCGAATGTACACACATATGCACGTGCACACAATCACGAGTGCACACACACATGCACACACACACACACACACACACACACACACACACACACACACACACACACACACCACCACACTATAAACGGTGTATAATTACACTTTGGCAGGGTGAAAGGGATTTCAGATTATGAAGACAGGAACAGATAAGAGATGGAAACATAAGGCAAAAATATTAGGTTTGAAATAAGTGTGTCTTGAGGTTGGATTAAAAAGTGTCATAAGTAGACTTTTGACGAAGGGAGAGAGGGAGGTCATTCCAGATCGATGGACCAGAAATAGAGAAAGATGGCGGCCAACAGTAGATAGGTTGAATCTAGGTATTCTTAAGGACAAAGTATCTGCAGCCGAGCGGAGGGAACGAGAAGGTGTGTACAAGTGAAGACATTAACAGAGGTAGGGGGGTGCAGTTTTGTGGAGACATTTGTAACAGAGGGTACTAATCTTGTAGTTTACTCTCTGTGGTATGGGCAGCCAGTGGAGAGATTGCAAAAGAGGGGTAATGTGTTCAGATTTGTTCTTTCTGAGGACCAGTTGAGCTGCAGAGTTTTGTATATGTTGAAGGGAGTGAAGAGATGATGCTGGCAGACCAGCCAAAAGAGAATTGCAATAGTCCAGATGTGAAAGAAGAATAAGAGAAGTGACAAGTTTGGATGTTGCATCAGTGGACACATACTTTCGAATTTCAATAATACGCTGTAGTTGACAGTAGCATGATTGACAGGTCTGGGTGATGAATTTTTGCATGGAAAGTGTGTTGTCAATAACGGCCCCTAGATACATCACAGAAGTGGACAGCGGAACTGACGTATTACCGATTTCAATTGAAGTTGTTGAAATGGAAGAAAGATTGTGTTTGGTGCCTACAAGCATGGCTTTGGTTTTATCTGCATTTAGTTGTAACTTGTTTTGTATCATCCAGTGTTGGATATTTTAAAGGCAGTGGGGTGGAGTAGAGAATAGTGGAGTGGAGTGGAGTGGAGTGGAGTGGGGTGGAGTGGTGTGGTTGTGTGGTGTGGTGTGGTGTGGTATGGTGTGGTGTGGTGTGGTGTGGAGTAGTGGAGTGGACCTGAGTGCAGTGTAGAGAAGTGTAGCGTAGTGTAGTGTAGTAAAGTGTAGTGTAGTGTAGTGTAGTGTAGTGTAGTGTAGTGTAGTGTAGTGTAGTAAAGTGTAGTGTAGTGTAGTGTAGTGTAGTGTAGTGTAGTGTAGTGTAGTGTAGTGTAGTGTAGTGTAGTGTAGTGTAGTGTAGTGTAGTGTAATGTAGTGTAGGCAGATGTAGTGCAGCATAGGCAGGTGTAGTCTAGGCAGGCAGGTGTAGTGCAGCATAGGCAGGTGTAGTGCAGCGTAGGCAGGTGAAGTGCAGCATAGGCAGGCAGGCAGGTGCAGTGCAGCGAAGGCAGACAGCTAGGTGTAGTCTAGATAGGTGGACAGGTGTAGTGCAGGTGTGGGGCAGGTGTTCAGAAGGCGGTGGTGTTGTGGTCGCTGAGGCTGGCGTTGGACATGTCCTGACACAGGCGCGACTCGCTCATCTCGTCTGCCAGGGCCTGGAAGATCTCCAGCAGCATCTGCTTGCTCAGGTTCTCGATGTGAGGCAGCCGCGCCACCTGAAACAGGCACCACCACCATTGTCACACACAGGAGCCACTGTGGTGGTGTTGTTTTGTATGTTTTGTTGTTGTTGTTGTATTACCAGGTTGCTATGGTGTTGTTTTGTATTGTCATGTTTTGTTGTTGTATTGTCATGTTTTGTTTCGTTGTTGTATTGTCATGTTTTGTTTCGTTGTTGTTGTTGTATCATCAGGTTCTCGATGTGAGGCAGCCGTGCCACCTGAAACAGGCACCACAATTGTCACACACAGGAGCCACCTGTGGTGGTGTTGTTTTGTATTGTATTGTCATGTTTTGTTGTTGTATTGTCAAGTTTTGTTGTTGTTGTTGTTGTATTATCAGGTTTTCCATGTGAGGCAGTCAGGCCACCTGAAACAGGCCCTATCACTGTCACACACAGGGACCACTGTGTGGTGGTGTTTTGTACTGTCATGTTTTGTTGTTGTTGTTATTGTTGTATTATCTGATTCTGCATGCAAGGCAGCTGACCCCCAGAGCGTTAAACTGGGGAATGCACAACAACAACAACAACCTAGGCCGTCTGACCAGACTACATGACCAGGCCATCTGCAAGAGCATGGGGGGGGCGGGCAGGGTGGGGGGTGGGGGGGTCTGTTCTAAGTCACTTTCTCCTTCTTCGGGCTATATGATAGCAGAGGAGGGAGGGCTTTACAGAGAGAAGATAGACAGACAGACAGATAATGGCTGACTGACCTTGGGGAAGTTGTGGACGATGATGTTCAGGGCATGTTTCTTCATGTCCATGGCCTGGATCTTGTCCGCAGCCTCCAGGATCTGAAACAGTACCCATGATCATTTCAGGATCTGAAACAGTACCCATGATCATTTCAGGATCTGAAACAGTACCATCATCATTTCAGGATCTGAAACAACATCATCATCATTTCAGGATCTGAAACAGTACCATCATCATTTCAGGATCTGAAACAACATCATCATCATTTCAGGATCTGAAACAGTACCATCATCATTTCAGGATCTGAAACAGTACCATCATCATTTCAGGATCCGAAACAGTACCATGATCATTTCAGGATCTGAAACAGTACCATCATCATTTCAGGATCCAAAACAGTACCATGATCATTTCAGGATCTGAAACAGTACCCATGATCATTCCAGGATCTGAAACAGTACCCATGATCATTTCAGGATATGAAACAGTACCCATGATCATTCCAGGATCTGAAACAGTACCCATGATCATTTCAGGATCTGAAACAGTACCCATGATCATTCCAGGATCTGAAACAGTACCCATGATCATTTCAGGATCTGAAACAGTACCCATGATCATTCCAGGATCTGAAACAGTACCCATGATCATTCCAGGATCTGAAACAGTACCCATGATCATTTCAGGATCTGAAACAGTACCCATGATCATTTCAGGATCTTATCATCCATTCCCACTGGCACGCAATAGTCTGCTCTTCCAAAAGGTGGAACAGGTTTTAATGTGTGTACAAAATGTTCTGCATGTGCATGTGTTTGCACATGGAACCTTGGTTTATAGTCTCATCCAAAGAATTATGAAAATAGTCCTGGATGTTCTCAATACTTGTTACTATCATTATCTTTTTTTTTCCCTTCCCTTTGAGGTATGTTTGTGTGTGAGTGTGAGTGTGTGTGTGTGAGTGTGAGTGTGAGTGTGTGTGTGTGTATGTATGTGTGTGTGCATGCTTGTGTGTATGCACACGCACACTTACTCACAATGAAACAAGTACTTACACACACAAACATCCTCTCTCACACACTCACACAAAAACACTTTACCTGTATAACATTTTGGCAGGACACGTTCATCTCCAAATTGTGCTTGCAAAACGCCTGAAATCAGAAAACAGAAGCCAGGTGTTAACACACACACAAGATGATGTACCACTTCCTCCCCCACATCTGTCTGCATGCACTTTTCAGACAAGAACAGTATAAACAAGAACGCTAAACTAGCTTACAGGGAGTTAGGCAAAAGATCATTCCACCAAATTACATTTCAAGCTCAGTGACTCACAGAATGCTCAGGCTTATTCAGTACTATTTTTGGATAAACTGATAGACATTTTTTTGTTTAAAAAACATACTCGGGCGGAGAGAGTTAAAAAACATACACTGCAAAGTTTCATGAATCTCGTAGTCTCAATAAATGAAAGGGGGACAGTAAAGCCTAGTGGTTAGAACACTGCACTCGTCATCTGATAGTCCAGGTTTGAGCTACACCAAGGCACCTGTTCCAGGGGATTTTTCCCCTGGAGTTAACATCGATGTCCACTTCACTCCCCAAAAAGTCCTTGAGATGAGATTATAAACCGAGGTTCCAGGTGTGAACACACGCAGATCATCTTGTGTGCATATGTTAAAACCAGCTCCACCTTTTGAAAGAGTTGGCCATTGTGTGCCAGTAGGAATGGATGACGACATTCTTAAAAATGCATGCACGCTGGTGTCATGTTTAGACATTACCCCCAAAGCTGGAATGTGGCTACCTTAATGGTGGGTAAAAACGGTGACATATGCAAAATTTAAACACTGGTGGACATCAGAGTTCTAGAGGAGGAACAAAAAACCCCCAAAAAACCCAACCCTTTCAGCTACAGGGAATGACATAGAAAAAAATAGCAGTCCAACGAAACACCAACACTGACCATCAGATGTAACACCAACCGTGACACCAACTGTGAAACCAACACTGACCAATCAGACGTGACACCAACCGTGACACCAGCACTGACCACAGCTGACCGTGACTGTGTCAGGTGATGGACCGTACCTGCAGTCTGTTGTTGGTGAAGCCATAGAAGTAGGGGGCGGGAAGAGGTAAGGGAGTCTTCAGGCGGCATGGTGACGTCCCCGTAATAGATGTAACGCAGCAGACTGTCAAACGCCTGTCTGGATGGCACCATCTCTCCTATGGTGATCTGTATACACACATGATTATCATCATTGTTATTGATAACTATTCTCATTATCATTGTTAATGATAACTATTATCATTATTATCAATAATTATTATCATTATTATTGGTAACTATCACCGTTATTGATAACCATTATCCTTATTATTGAGAACTATTATCATTATTATTGAGAACTATTATCATTATTATTGAGAACTATTATTATCATATCACATTGACCAGGTTGTTGTTGGTGCGAAGGGAGCGGAGCATGACCTTGAAGTGATGTTATTATCGGTAACTATTATCATTATTATTGGTTACTATTATCCTAATTACAAAATAAAAAACCAGCATGCACACAGGTGTCATCTTTAGACACCATCCCTGAGGCAAAAACGGGAAGTTTAAGTTCCCAGGGCAGTTCAGGGCTGTATAATGGCAACGTTCTGGTGGCTCCTGATATGGCACTGGAACCATTCCTACCAATGATTCCCTTTCCAATGGATCATTCCAGCAATGTGGAAAGGGGGGGGAGGGGTCTGCTGCATGGGTAACAGCTTGCCCTCCATACTTACTTGCCCAGGCTTTGTGCTCTAAAGACTAGAGTACAACTCTGTAGTCTTCTGAGACTGACGGATACCTACACGCTGTCATTATTATTGCTAACTATTATCCCTATCATCATTATCATCAATATAATTATCATTATCACTCATGATGACAAGGTTGTTGTCAGGGCAAAGGAGTGGAACATGGCCTCAAAGTAAGATTATTATTGGTGGCTATTATCATTATCATCATTATTGATATTTATCATCATTATTTTTTATAGCTACCATCATCATTATTGATAACTATTATTATCATCATCATCATCATCACTCACATTGACCAGGTTGTTGTCGGAGCGGAAGGAGCGGAACATGGCATCAAAGCAGGACCACCACCTCCACCACCACCTCCACCACCACTTCCACCACCACCTCCACCACCACCACCACCTCCTCCACCACCACCACCACCTCCACCACCTCCTCCACCACCACCACCACCTCCACCACCACCTCCTCCACCACCACCACCTCCTCCACCACCACCACCACCTCCACCACCTCCACCACCTCCTCCTCCTCCTCAGTCAGGGCGGAAGGAGCGGAACATGGCCTCGAAGTAGGAGCTGCTAACTATAATCACTATCATCCTCATCACTATATTCATCATCATCATCATCACTATCATCATCATCATCACTCACACTGACCAGGTTGTTGTCGGGGCGGAAGGAGCGGAACATGGCCTCAAAGTAGGAGCTGCTAACTATAATCACTATCATCACTATCATCATCATCATCACCATCCTCATCACTATCTTCATCACTATCATCACTATCACTATCATCATCATCATCACTCACATTGACCAAGTTGTTGTCAGGGCGGAAGGAGCGGAACATGGCCTCGAAGTAGGAGCTGCGTGCGGCCAGGATGGCGGTGTGGGCAGGGACCTGGCAGTCATCCAGCACCAGCGTGATGTCACAGAACTCCCGACCTGACGCCTTCAGGAATGTCTCCAGGTCCTTCTCCAGCGTCACGTCTGTGCAAACACCCCATGACATTGTCATCATCATGATGATGATGGTGATGATGATGGTGATGATACATCTGTGCAAATATCCCATGACATCATGAGGGGAGTGATAATGATGTCACATCTCTACAAATACTCTGTCCCTCCTCCTCCTCCCTCCCTCTGTCTGTCCCTCCTCCTCCTCCCCCCCCTCCTTCTCTCTGTCCTCCTCCTCCCCTCCTCCCCCCCCCCCTCCTTCTCTCTGTCCTCCCTCCTCCCCTCCTCCTCCCCCCCTCCTCCTCTCCTCCTCCTCCTCCTCCCTCCTCCTTCCCTCCTCCTCTCTCGTCCTCCCTCCCTCCCCCTCCTCTCTCTGTCCTCCTCCTCCTACTCCCCCTCCTCTCTTCCTCCCCCTCCTTCCCTGCCTCCCCCTCCTCCTCCCCTCCTTCTCTCTGTCCCTCCTCCTCCTTCTCTCTGTCCCTCCTCCTCCTCCTCCCCCCCCCCTCCTTCTCTCTGTCCCTCCCCCTCCTCCTCCCCCTCCTTCTCTCTGTCCCTCATCCTCCTCCTTCTCTCTGTCCCTCCTCCTCCCCCCTCCTTCTCTCTGTCCCTTCTCCTCCTCCTCCCCTCCTTCTCTCTGTCCCTCCTCCTCCTCCTCTCTGTCCCTCCTTCTCTCTGTCCCTCCTCCTCCTCCTCACCCCTCTCTCTGTCCCTCCTCCTCCCCCCTCCTTCTCTCTGTCCCCCCCTCCTCCCCTCACCCCCTCCCTCCTCCTCACCCCCTCCCTCCTCCTCACCCCCTCCCTCCTCTTCCTCTCCCCCTCCCTCCCCTCCCCTGTCCCCCCCCCCCCTCACCTCTCATGTTGTCAGCGTGGGGGTCGACGAGTCGTTGCTGTGGCATCTGCTTTCTGCGGATGATCTCCACCATCAGGGGCTGCTCCAGCGTCTCAAACTCCCTGCTCATCACGATCTGGCTGTAGTTGCTGTCCTTGACCACAAACCGCAGGCAGTACTCCTGAACACAACACCATAACATCACCATCATCAACATCACAACCACTGTCACAAGCGTCATCACTACAACTGACAGGCAGTTCTCCTGAACACACCACCGTTCCACCATCATCATCATTGTCAACATCATCATCACAACCACCATCACCACCGTCACCACTACAAACTACAATCAGTAGTACTCCTGAATACAACACCATACCGTCATCATCAACGTCACAACTACCATCACCACCATCACCACTACAACCTACAAGCAGTACTCCTGAACACACCACTGTATCACAAACATCATCATCAACATCACAACCACCACCATCACTACAACCTACAGGCAGTACTCCTGAACACAACACCATACCACCATCATCATCATCAACATCAACGTCACAACCACCGAAATCATCATCATCACTGCAACCGACAGGCAGTACTCCTGAACACACCACCATACACAGCTCACAAATCCAACATCACTCGGTCAAGAGTGCAAAATTTAGCGGGCCCTTTCCTTTCACCTGGCCCAAGTGTGGTCAGTTCCTGCTTTATAATTAGCAGCAGCTGGCCCCCACCTTAGCTGGGATGGGATGGATTAATTAGCTGCTGAGAGGAGCTCTAAAGTGGGGGAAACTGACAGCAGTGCATACCATCATCACCATCATTGTCATCATCATTACAACCACCGTCACCACTACAACTGACAGGTAGTTCTCCTGAACACAGCACCATACCACCATCACCACTACAACCTACATACAGGCAGTACTCCTGAATACAACACTATACCACCATCAACATCATCATCATCATCATCATCACCACAACCACCATCATCATCATCATCACAATCACCATCATCACTACAACCTACAGGCAGTACTCCTGAATACAACACCATACTACCACCATCATCATCATCATCATCATCATCATCAATGTCACAACCACCATCACTACAACTGACAGGCAGTTTTCCTGAATACAACACCATACCACCACCATCATCAACATCACAACCACTGTCACCACTACAACCTACAGGCACACTACGCCATCACTAGGGCAGCAACAAAGAAAACTATCTGTCAAACAACAACACATGTTACCAATGTACACAAAGAAAACCTTCTGTTAAAACACACACACACACCTTCAGGAAGTGGAGTTTCATCTTGGCAGCATAGTGCAGAGCGCCCAGCACAGTGCGATGACTGATACAGGCCTCCAGGAATTGAACACACAAGTGCTCCAGCCGGTTCATGTGGAACTATCACACACACACACACACACACACACACACACACACACACACACACACACACACACACACACACACACACGCACGCACATGCATGCACACACGCATGCATGCACACACACACACACACACACACACACAGTGTCCATGTTCATTCTACCTATTTAAAGACACACACACAACACTAAGTGAGAGAGAGAAGGGAGAGAGGGAGGGAGAGAGTGAGAGAGAGACACAGAGACACAGAGACACAGAGAGAGACAGACAGACAGGGTCCTGAGGGCACAGAGAGACAGACAGAGGAGAGAGGCATAAGGGCACAGAGAGACAGACAGAGGAGAGAGGCATAAGGGCACAGAGAGACAGACAGAGGAGAGAGGCATAAGGGCACAGAGAGACAGAGAGGCATGAGGGCACAGAGAGACAGAGAGAGGACAGAGGCATAAGGGCACAGAGAGACAGACAGAGAGAGGACAGAGACATGAGGGCACAGAGAGACAGACAGAGAGGCATGAGGGCACAGAGAGACAGACAGACAGAGTAGAGAGGCATAAGGGCACAGAGAGACAGACAGACAGACAGAGGCATAAGGGCACAGAGAGACAGACAGACAGACAGAGGCATAAGGGCACAGAGAGACAGACAGACAGACAGAGGCATAAGGGCACAGAGAGACAGACAGACAGACAGAGGCATAAGGGCACAGAGAGACAGACAGACAGAGGCGAGAGGCATAAGGGCACAGAGAGACAGAGAGGCATGAGGGCACAGAGAGACAGAGAGGCATGAGGGCACAGAGAGAAAGAGAGAGGACAGAGGCATAAGGGCACAGAGACAGAGAGAGGACAGAGACATGAGGGCACAGAGAGACAGACAGAGAGGCATGAGGGCACAGAGAGACAGACAGACAGAGGAAAGAGGCATGAGGGCACAGAGAAACAGAGGAGAGAGGCATGAGGGCACAGAGAGACAGACAGACAGAGGAAAGAGGCATGAGGGCACAGAGAAACAGACAGACAGAGGAAAGAGGCATGAGGGCACTGAGAAACAGAGGAAAGAGGCATGAGGGCACTGAGAAACAGAGGAAAGAGGCATGAGGGCACAGAGAAACAGAGGAAAGAGGCATGAGGGCACAGAGAAACAGAGGAAAGAGAGAGAGGAGAGGGGCATGAGTGTGAGGGCAGTGTGGTACCTGTAGTGACAGCTGGTACACATCCATCATGATGAGGATCACTTCATTGCTGTTGGGCTCCTCCCCTGCACACACACACACACACACACACACACACACACACACACACACACACACACACACACACACACACACACACACACAAACACACACACACACACACAAACACACACACACACACACACACACACATACACACACTACAACCTTCAGCAACACCACAGTCATCAGCAAACAAAACACCACACAGTCATTAGCAACACCATACCACCATCATGGCTACACTATCTGACAATTCACAGAATCCATCATATAATACAATATTTGACAACATACAGGATCCATCATATAATACACTATCTGACAATACGCAGGATCCATTATATCATATACTATCTGACAATACACAGGATCCATCATATAATAGACAATACACAGGATCCATCATATAATACACTGTCTGACAAAACGTTAAAGCCCTTCTGCTTTTCAGAAGAGTAAACCATTGTGTGCAGGAGGGGAACAGATGACAGAATTTACAAAACTACATACACACGGAGACTAGATGTAAAAAAAAAAAGCATATGAGTGCTTATTCCATCATCCTCGAGATAAAAGAATCAATAGAGTAAATCATAAAATAAAATTAATAAATGATAAAATAAAAACCTATTCCTGATACTGAGAGAAGAGAAGAGGACACAGGGCCTGACCTTTCTTGGTGGGGTGGATTCTGTCGGTGTAGATGTAGGACAAGACCATTTCAAAGGCGCTAGGGTTGGTGTCGGGTAGATGGACCACCAGACCCCCCGTCTCATTCAGGTCTCCCTGAAACCCCCCCCAAACATATCACATAACCACGTCACAGCGTACAAATCCAACATCACTCAGTCAAGAGTGTTAAAGTTAGCGCGCCCTTTCCTTTTATCTAGTCCAAGTAGGGTCAGTTCCTGCTATAGTTAGCACCAGCTGGCCCCATCTAGGCTGGGCTGGGATGGATTCATTAGCAGATGAGAGGGGCTGAAAGAGAGGGAAACTGACAGCTGTGATGTCCCCACTGATGTGGTCTGATCCTTATATAACACCTAAAATCAATGATGGACTGCCATGCATGTCCTCTACTTTTAATCAATGATGATGATGATAACAAAAACCTTCTTGCTAGAGAGCAGTAAATTAGGAACAGTACTTTGAAGCGATACTTAGGAAAGTCCATGCACAATTTTCACAACATTCATTTCAGCACAAGATACTGAATGATATGAACAGAATATACACTCACACACACATGCACAAAATAGTTTTTACCTGACTTGACATGTACATGACAAATACAAGAAAAGCAATCCATTCATAAAATGATAGAATTCACACAAAATATCACCTTAAGATGAGACTATAAACCGATGCACTGTGTGCAAATGCACGCAGAACACCTTGTTCTTGCCTTTTGAAAGAGTAGGCCATTGTGTGCCAATGGGAACAGATGACAAAATTGACAAAACTGCATACACATGGGGACTGGATGTAAAAAAGCACATGAGTGCCTATTCCATTATCCTCAAGATAAAAGAATAAATTAAAAAATATACATCAGCTTAGCAGAAACAGAAACTCAAAATTTGTTGTTCTTGTTGGCGTGTATGGCTATTTTCGAGTACTTTACCATACTGGCAGCCATACTGGAAGTGTGGAATACTTTACTTTATCTCCCTTCATGGAGATAACTGGTCATCCTGATCTCAGCTTGTGATGGGTGAAGACAATCTCAAAATGACTTACTGCCCTACAATGAACCATTAGGAAAACAGAGCTCTTACATACACCAAAGAAAGAAGATGGTAGGGCCGTTATGATGTTCACCTGCCTAAAACGTAAACAGGGAGGTTCTGGGTTCAATTCCCAGCCCTTTCCCTTTCTTCCCTGTTTGATGACAAAATCATACTGAATATACTGAATGTCAAACTCCTTTGAATGAGACTATAAACCAAGGCCCACTTTGCGAATGCACACACATTAAGAACTTGTTCCACCTTTCAAAAGAGTAGGCCATTGTGTGCCAGTATGAACTGATGACAACATTGTAAAAGAACGCATGCGCACAGGTGTCATGCTTAGACACCCTCCTTGCAGTCGGAATGCAGCTACCTAAATGGTAGGAAGAGGAAAAACAGTCGCAAAAATCTCACCATTGGTGAACCTCAGGGCTCTAGCTGTGGAACAAACAAACAAAACAAAAAGAACACACATACACCTGACAGATTCCAAACCAAACCACACCAAACCACAACGCACCTGTGTCTTGGCTTTTCTGATCTTGTCTCTCAGCCAAGGAGAGCGGGCCGCCACCAGAGCAATGTGGGCACAGATCTTGGTTTCCTCCTGCACACATACACGCACACATGCACGTATGCACACACGCATGCATGCACACACAAACACACATGCAAGCACACACACACACATAGACACACACACACACACACATAGACACACGCACACACACAAGCACGCGCATACACAAGTACGCGCACACACACCACACACATGCATGCACACACACACACATACACACCATGCACACATATACATACACATGCACACACACATAATCTGGAAATAAAAATTTGCCTTGACTTGATTTGGCTTCACACACACACGCACACACACACACACACACACACACACACACACACACACACACACACACACACACACACACACACACACACACACTGGCTATCGGCTTTATGATAGCAGTACAAGTAATATGATAAATTTTCGAAATATCTTAACTTCTGACAAAGTCTGTGGTTGGTACAATCGCAGAAATGTGTTATCCCTCATGTACAGATTTAAACTAAATGCCTTCAAGACGAAATACTCAAAGGATGTAAACTGTATTTGTGGTGATAAGATAACGAACAGTCATATTCTTCTTTGTGGATATCTAAAACCACTTTTACCTGTTGTGCCTAATTTATCACTGGACCAGTTGTTGTCTGAACCATCGCATTTGTTGGACATTGTGTTAGCACTAATAAGTAGTCCGATAATTCAGTATTTATAGTTTGTTAAAGTTAGCTTTATATTTTAACTTTGTTATCTGGCATTGGTTTCAGCTATTTTTCAATTTTTCTTGTTCAGGTGTTGGGGTTTTTTTTTGTTGTTGTTTGTTTGGTTTTTTTTTTTGTTGTTGTTTTTTTTCTTTGTCTAAAATCACTTAATGTGAATAGACGTTAAACTGAAGAACACACACACACACACACACACACACACACACACACACACACACACACACACACACACACACACACACACACCATCTGGAAATAAAAATTTGACTTGACTTTACACACACACACACACACACACACACCACACACACACACACACACACACACACACACACACCACACACACACACACACACAGGTGAAGGCCCACATACCTGGCCCACAATAAAATCCACATCACAGAACTGCTTGCTGTCCAACAGTCGACCATAGTCCTCATGAAGCGTGCAGCGCGGGTAACTGGAAAACTGTAACACACATCATCATACCATACCTGACACTGTAACACACATCATCATACCATACCTGACACTGTAACACACATCATCATACCATACCTGACACTGTAACACACATCATCATACCATACCTGACACTGTAACACACATCATCATACCATACCTGACACTGTAACACACATCATCATACCTTAACTGACATTGTAACACACGTCACCTGACACTGTAACACACATCATCATACCCTAACTGACATTGTAACACACGTCACCTGACACTGTAACACACATCATCATACCTTAACTGACATTGTAACACATGTCACCTGACACTGTAAAACACATCACCTGACACTGTAACACACGTCACCTGACACTGTAACACACATGACCTGACACTGTAACACACATTACCTGACACTGTAGCACACATCATCATACCTCCTTACCTGACACTGTAACACACATCATCTGACACTGTAACACACATCACCTTACACTGTAACACACACACATGACCTGACACTGTAACACACATTACCTGACACTGTAGCACACATCATCATACCTCCTTACCTGACACTGTAACACACATCATCTGACACTGTAACACACATCACCTGACACTGTAACACACATCACCTGACACTGTAACACACACACATTACCTGACACTGTAACACACATCACCTGACACTGTAACACACATTATCTGACACTGTAACACACATCACCTGACACTGTAACACACATCACCTGACTCATCCTTCAGATGAGACTATAAACCGAGGCCCTGTGTGCGAACGAATGCAGAACATCATGCGCACACGTTAAATCCTGTTCCGCTTTTCGTAAATGTAGGCCATTGTGTGCCGGTGGGAACAGATGACAGTTACAAAACTGCATACACACGGGGACTGGATGTAAAAAAGCACATGAGTGCTTATTCCATTATCCTCGATATAAAAGAATAGATAAATAAATAAATAAATCCTCGACATAAAAGAATAAATAAGATAAAATAAATAAAAATAAAAATAAACACTGTAACACACATCACCTGATACTGTAACACACAACACCTGCCACTATAACACACATCACCTGACACTGTAACACACATCACCTGACACTGTAACACACATCACCTGATACTGTAACACACATCACCTGATACTGTAACACACATCACCTGACACTGTAACACACATCATTATACTTCACCTAACAAGTCCATGCCATTATCCCTCACCTGGAACCTGTAGATTTCTCCACTCCTGACGTTGTTATCCACTGTCCCTCCAAAGATGTACATGGCGTCTCCCACCACTGCCGCTGCATGGAACAGTCGGCCTAATGGGATCTGGGGGTCAACACGGCCATTTTTGACACGTCATCTCTTGTCCATTTTTAGTGTGTCATCTCTTGACCATTTTTAACATGTTTGATCATTTTACGTCTTTTCATAAAATGTGATATTAGACATTTAAAAAAAAAAGAAGAAAAAAGTGTGTGTGTGTGTGTGTGTGTGTGTGTGTGTGTGTGTGTGTGTGTGTGTGTGTGTGTGTGTGTGTGTGTGTGTGTGTGTGTGTGTGTGTGCATGTGTTTGTATGTGGGGAGGAGGTGGGGGTAGGAGGAGGAGTTTTAGAAGTGGGGAAGTGGGTTAATTCACTAAATCTACACAGAACACATCATCTCTAAACCATGTCCACTTTTAACATGTCATCTTTTAACCATGTCCATTTTTAGACAGTCATCTCTTTACCATATTTAACATGTCATCTCTCAACCATTTTTAACATGTCATGTCTTTACCATTTTTAACATGTCATCTTTAAACCATGTGTGTCATCTGCAAACCACTTTTAACATGTCTTCTCTTAAAACATTTTTAACATGTCAGCTCAATAACCAACCACTACCAAAAAAAATTGCCAATAAAGAATTCCGTTTAAAACAGAAAGAAATTCACCCATACATCTTTAACATTTTATCTGTTGACTATTTCCACATCTAACGTGTCATCTGTTTACCATTTCCATTTTTAACATTCATCTGTTAACCATTTTCACGTGTAACATGCCATATGTTAGCTATTTTCATTTTAAACTTGTCATCTGTCAACCTTTTCCATTTCTAACATGCCATCAATAAACCATTTCCACATTTTTAATTGTACACAGGCAAAATGGCCAAAATACAATAGCGCTTGCTTTTCCCAAGTCAAAGTTAAGCAGCATCGTGCATGGTTACCAAGTGGATGGGTGACCGTTTGCGTGTGCTTTCAGTACAGTCCCTCAGTTCACCAAGCTGTAAATGGGTATTTGCCCTCTTTAGGATCAGGGAAGGTAAAGCAGCAAGGGAGAGGAGATGGGCCCTCAGTATGCTGGCCCCTAGAGAAGCTGAGGTCTCTGATGCCTCGCTCCCCTATGACCATGTAGGTTATGGGACACCTTTAACTTTACCTTACCTTTGATGAAGACCTATGTTATTAAAAAGTAATGGTAAAGCTGGGTGAACTGGGGGACTGTACTGAAGCCAAGGCATGCAAATGGTCACCCATCCAACTGGTCACCATGCTCAATGCTGCTTAACTTTGAGTAGGGGAAAAGCTGTGCTCCGACCACTGAGCTATCCTGCCCCCCACCTATGTAATTAGCAGATGGTTATCAACACACTAATGACTGATATGGCAGGAAATAAACACCATGTTGTGACTGGGACTGACCTGGCTGTCGTGAGAGGGCTGTATAATGGACCAGGTCTGAGAGTCCAGGTCAAAGCTGCACACACAACACACACGGTATTTAACCACAACACACATGTATCAACCCAACACACAGGTATCAACCCAACACACAGGTATTAACACAACACACAGGTATCAACACAACACACAGGTATCAACACAACACACAGGTATTAACACAACACACAGGTATCAACACAACACACAGGTATTAACACAACACACAGGTATCAACACAACACACAGGTATCAAACACAACACACAGGTATCAAACACAACACAACACACATGTATCAACCCAACACACATGTATCAACCCAACAACACACACATGTATCAACCCAACACACAGGTATCAACACAACACACAGGTATCAACACAACACACGTGTATCTAACATCACGTCACACCCAACACAACACACATGTATCAATACAACACACATGCATCAACACAACACATGTATTTCACATCACACGTAATGAAAAAACTATTATTAAACCTGCACACACCCACCACAACATATATGTATCTCACAGCATGTACATTGAAAAACCTATCAATAAATTTGCACATACCCAACACCACACACATGTATCTCACATCATGTCACACCCAACACAACACACATGTATCTCACATCATGTCACACCCAACACCACACACATGTATCTCACATCATGTCACACCCAACACCACACACATGTATCTCACATCATGTCACACCCAACACCACACACATGTATCTCACATCATGTCACACCCAACACCACACACAGGTATCTCACATCAAATGTAGTGAAAAACATATCAATAAAGCTGCACACATCATACAGAACCCACATCTCACATCACACATTGACAAAACTTATTAACAAATCTGCACACACCCTACAGTAACAATACGTCACATCAACCTAGACAAAACTTAATGAATGAACACACTGAATAGTACACACCTCACATCAACTTCACTCCCCCCAAAAGTCCTTCGAATGAGACTATAAACTGAGGTCCCGTGTGCAAACGCATGCAGAACATCTTGCCTACACGTTTAAACCTGTTCCACTATTTGGAAGAGTAGGGCATCATGTGCTCAACTACAATGCTGAAAACCAGAAAATAAAGACATATCTAATCAAATCCACTTCAATCCAATCCAATCCACTTCAATCCACTCCACACTCCCTTCGCTACCCACCAGTGCAGCTCGTTGGGCAAGGTCTGGCCTGTGGCACCCCCGAAGACGTACAGGTGGCGGTCAAAGGAAACCATGGTGTGACCGTAACGCTTCTCTGGGGGAGGGGGGGCACCGCGCAGAATGTGCTCTGTGGAGATCCTGCTCCATCTGGTGACAACAGGGCAGAGAGTCACTGCAGAGGAAAGCTTACAGACTTCTTAGCATCCGTTACATTCTTCATCCTTCCAATCATCCCCTTTTTCTGTATATTTAAACTCTTTCCTGCGCTGCTGACAAACAGCGTTCATCATAGAAACCATAGCCAGCAAAGCTCGGTTGATGATTGCTGTTCGTCATGATTCAACGCTCTCTCTCTTGTTTCATCCAGCATGTGCCTGAACAAACTATGATAGCAGCGAAAGGGTTAGCGTGATTGTACCATTGTGTACATCACCTTGTAGTGAATGGACATTAAAACTAAGAAGAAGAAGAAGAAGAGACAAGGCATTGGCAATGAACAGGGTTAATGGTGACAGGTTCATACCACCTCTAGTGAAAGTACATCACAGCAAAGAACACCATGCACACACACACACACACACACACACACACACACACACACACACACACACACACACACAACACACTGAACACACACACACACACCACACACAGCACAACACGCACACACACCACACACACACACACACACACAACACACTGACACACAAACTGATTTCTGGACAACACAGGCCAAACGCATCACACAGCCCCCACAGTAAAAAAAACAAAACCCAAACCTGCTGATCTGATCAAATAAATCACTCACTGGTTTTGCTGGAAGTTGAACTGGAAGAGGTTGTTGGTGATCTTGGCCCCGCTCTGCCCAGAGAACACGTACATGCAATCCCGCGCCACTGCCAAGGCAAAGTTACAGCAGGTGGGGGGATGTCACCACTCTGGTTTACCTAGGAGGAAAAATGGTTCAGTCCATTACCGTGGCAACAAGGGAAAAAAAAACGGCACAATCTATTACCATGGCAAAAAAAAATTAGTGCAGTCTATTACCACAGCAACAGGGAAAAAAATGGCACAATCCATTACCATGGTAACATGAAAATAGTGCAGTCTATTACCATGGCAACAGGAAAAATGGTGCAGTCCATTATGATTACAGCAAGGGGGGGGGGGATTTGTTACCAATGTGGCTTACCTGACAGAAAAATAGCACAGGCTATTATTAAAAGTCTAAAAAAAAAAAACCCTGTAAAAGTTCATTAAAAAAAAATTAACGATTTATGAGAGACTGTGCTATCCAAATAATCCAGTGCCTTTCTTACAACAGAAGTTGCTCTCAGCAACCAAAAAAATAAATAAAATAAAATAATTTCTAAAAATGTTTTAGTAATTTGTTTACAAAGAAAAAAAGGTTGTTCTCAGCCACACACGCATGCACGCACGTATGCACGCATGCACACAACACACACACACAACACACACACACACACACACACACACACACACACACACACACACTCTCCATTCTCACGACTCACCTCTTCCCAATACCTGTTTTCCCCAATCAGCGAAATGGTCCACATGTCATTCAGGCGAGCGTTGCCGTCATAGCCAGCAAAGATCCACAGCTTCCCATCATACACTGCCGCACCGTGTGCCGCACGGGCCACAGGGGTGCGGACGGTGCGACCCACCATGCGACAGAAACTGTTGCCTTTGGGCTGGCACCCCTCTCGCATGTCGTCCCTGAAACACACACGCACATGCACACACACACATACACACACACACACACACACACACACACACACACACAACACACACACAACACACACACACAACACACACACACAACTCAGTCCAAATACCAGCTACCAACAAACCCACCCACCCCTGTAGAGTGTGTGGTATCTGGAGCAACAGCTACAGCTGATTGCACACACAGACATCAGTGCCAACTCTACTCTCCCCTCCCCCCCCCCCTCCCACTTAAAATCCTTCAGATGAGATCAGATGAGACTGTAAACCGAGGTCCCGTGTGCGAACGCATGCAGAACATCTTGCACACATGTTAAAACCCATTCCGCTTTTTGAAAGAGTAGACCATTGTGAGCTGGTGGGAATGGATGACAAAATTTACAAGCTGCATACACATGGGGACTGGATGTGAAAAAGCACATGAGAGCTTATTCCATTATCCTCAAAATAAAATATGTAAATAAATAAATAAAATAAACACACACAGACACAGACAGCATCCTGCTCAACCCACAACTTCTACCTTTACAAGTTAGTGCCATCATCTCAAAAGGTTTTCTCAAAGTTTATTCTTTTTTATTTTTCACTCTGAATTGAATCAAAAAGTAACAGATAACATTCAAAATGGTGTGTGTACATGTGTGTGTGTGAATATTTGGAAGGGGGCTTGGGGTAAGAGTATGAAATTGTCTTCTTTTTAAATATATTCCCTACAAAATGTATAAGACGGGGAGAAAAAAAGATTGTGCGTGTGTGCGCGAGTGTGTGTGTGCAGTATTGTATTGTATACCTCTTTAAGTCGTGGTAGATTTATCTGAATAAAATGTGGGCTGGTCTCCCTGGGGAGAGCGCATCCCCACAAGAGCAGTGCCAGCCTTTTTTTTCCCTGTCTGCATATGTATTTGGTTTCCTATCCATAGAGTGGCTTTTTTCTAAATAATTTTGCCAGGGACAACTCTCGTTGCTGTGCATTCTTTTACGTGAACTAAATGATATTGCACATAGGACCTCAGTTTATCGTCTCACACAAAAGACTAGCACCCAGACCACCACTCAAGTTTAGTGGGTCGGAAAAAAGTTTCGGCACAAACAGGGTTCGAACCACCACACACTTGAAACCCGCACTTTTTGCTGTTTAGGCAAGTGCATTACCTCTTGACCACCAATCCATGTGCAAGTATGAGAGCATGCTTGAGCACACATGCACATTTTACCTGTATCTACATGTGTGTGCCTGCATACATATGTGTAGTAAGTTCAGACACAAGCCCACACCACTTCCTTCAGTAAGGCCAGGGAAAACAACAAAACAATAAAATTAGGCGGAAAAAACACAACAACAACAAAAAACTTAGCAATGGAAAAAAAACAAACACAAAAATTAGGCACATGGGAAA
>CM060342.1:32678440-32688440 GCA_030674155.1 Stramonita haemastoma
GACCCTCTTCACCGGGACAGCGTAAACAGTGCGCTAAGTTTACACCTGGCACCTGGGCTTGCAAAAATACATTGACATTTGAAACCACCTTGTACTATTTGATGTTTAAGATGTGACTGAGGCAGCTCTGGTAAAACTGATCCAATAGCTTGACATGCCTAAGGTAGTGCAGGATTCACATCCATAGAAGTCTATGAGATGAGACTGTAAACTGAGGCCCCATGAGTGACCACACGCAGAACATCTTGCGCACACATTAAAACCTGTACTGCTTTTCAAATAAGTAGGCCATTGTGTGCCGGTTGGAATGGATGACTAATGGGTGGGTTTTTTAAAAAAATATCTTTCAGGTCAACTTCAAGTGCAGACCTGCCAGTGCTTTCATTCCCTTTGTGTATATATACACATGAAGATCAAAAATGCACATTAGAGATCCCACATTACTCATGTCATCGGTTGTGGGTTATGGAAACACAAACATTCCCAGCATGCATGCAATCAATACAATAAATGTGTCGGCTGAGGTCAGACCTCCTGCAAAGTCACCAGCTCAGAAAAAGACCAGGCACTGTATACCCTTCCCAGTATAGGAAGCAGAGAGAGAGAGAGAGAGAGAGAGAGAGAGAGAGAGAGAGAGAGAGAGAGAGAGAGAGAGAGAGAGAGATCTGAAAGCCAGACATTGTGGATTCGGATTCTGACTACTGGCGGACTTTTCCTCCATCCACTAAACCATCATGGTCATCTGGATCCTGGCCTGCATGCAACATACATTCAGCGCATGTAAAATAATGTGTGTCAAAGCTGAGGGAAAATACTACAAAAACAGAAGAACCCATGGAAACACAAGAGTTACTCCAGCAAAATTCTGAGAAAAAGCCATTCTCAAAGAGAAACAAACTAATAAACAATATGCTGTCCTTCAGCTTTGTCAAGGAGTGCAGCAGATTCTGGTTAAGGGCAAGATGTCACCATCATAACAGAGTTTTTAGTTTGTTTGTGTCAGGCAGAAAAAGGGTTGTAGTAACTATTAAACATACTACAACTTGCTTGCATACACACACACACACACACACACACACACACACACACACACACACACACACACACACGCATGCACACACACACACACACACACACACACACACAACACACACACACACACACACAACACACATGACCAGAACCCATAGCAACAATCAAGCATAGGCATATGCAACTATCAAATACATTACAAGTGCACATCCTGACAAGCATGCAAGCATGCACACACACACACACACACACACACACACACACACACACACACACACACACACAACACACACAGCCAGGAAATGGTCCCAAATGGAATGCTTTATTTCCCTGCAGTTCAGAAAGGAAGTTGACCTTCCACATTGCCATCACAGTACAATGTTACCACATCCCACAACTGGTGTCACATGAACACCACTTCCCACAACTGGTGTTACATGAACACCACTTCCCACAACTGGTGTCACATGGACACCACTTCCCACAACTGGTGTCACATGGACATTTGCTACAACACACAACAAGCAATATCATCTCAAACAGTCCCCCCCAAAATCTGACAAACATTAAAACACCATTATACTTCACAAGCTTTTTGTGCTACTAAGCATCTATTCTAACAATGATTCATCCATTTTCACCCACATCTTTTGTGATTGCATAAAATATTGTTCCTTTTAAAATTCCCACTCATGAAATCTATCACAATTCTCTAAATAAACTTTCAAGGTATTAGTGAACCACTCTACCTGATGCCAAAACTTGGATTTTGCCACACATTCAATTTGGAAAGAGGCATGGATTTTTGCAAGACATATTTGAGGAAGCAGTCCACAACAATAATTGGGTAATCAGCATATACTGTAATTTATCTACAGACATGGCAGTAAAAGGCTTTGACAGCAGTGATTTTTCCCACAGTGACAGAGATGAGGAAGACAAGTGACAGCAGATGAAAAGACACAGTGACAGCAGATGAAAAGACCAGTGACAGCAGATGATAAAGACACAGTGACAGCAGATGATAAAGACACAGTGACAGCAGATGATAAGACACAGTGACAGCAGATGATAAAGACACAGTGACAGCAGATGATAAAGACACAGTGACAGCAGATGAGGAGACACAGTGACAGCAGATGAGGAAGACACAGTGACAGCAGATGAGGAAGACACAGTGACAGCAAATGATAAAGACACAGTGACAGCAGATATATAATATAATAAATGGAATTATATAGCGCTATATCTCAAAAACAAATCAAAGCGCTTGCATTCAACAATTCTTGCACATGCAGCAACAACAATTTAGATTGTTAACGAAATCAATACACACACCACACACACAACACATCACACACAACACACACACAACAACACACACAACACACACACATAGAGGTTAAAACTTGGGTGCAGGGTGGTGGATAGTCGTCTGTGAGCAGGGCAGAAGATGAAACGGATAGGAAAGTCTTAGCTTTGAAACAATGTGGCCTCTTGAGGCTGGATTTAAATGTAGTACTAGGTAAGCTTTTTACGAAGGAGAGAGGAGATCGTTCCAGATCACTGGACCAGAAACAGAGAAAGCGTGATGGCCGACGGTGGATTGATTGAATCTAGATTGTAAGCGAAGGTATCTGCAGCAGAGCGAGGACGAGAAGGAGTGTGGTAAGACATTCACAGAGGTAGGAGGTGCTGTTGTGAGACATTATAACAGATATGATCTTATACGATGAGGGAGACCAGCAACAGCTATAGGAGACACAGCACAGCAGATCATTCTACAGCAAACCAGACAGTACCTCAAATTTTTTTGTTCAGTGTCAAGGCTTGCTTAAATAAAAAAAATAAACTTGATGGAGAAAATACCCCCCCCCCCCCCCCAAAAAAGTGCAACAGAACACGACATAAAAACAAGGAAATAGAGCATAGAAATGAATGCAGCATTCAGAGAGCAACTGCACGACAAACCGGCCCCTGAGTAAGCAAAGTCATTGACGGAAGCTTTACACTACCAACCCATATTGAACATTATTTCTTTTCAATATGTGTCATAGTGTGTACCAACTGGTCAGTGACCATGACATATGCACAACCATCGTGACATTTGCACAACAAATCCATGATATCAATATCAGCAGACATCACAACTCATTTGGGAAATGATCAAAGTACACACAGACTAAAGGCTGTTCAAAGAACTGCCATTTATCAGTCTGTAGTGTTTACATATTGGACAAGCTTCATGTTCAGTCATAAAATAATGCAAGTTTAACTCAAAACAATGTTGTTTCTACCACAACTCGGTGCATTTCAGTTTTACATAACAACTAAGTACATACAGCAATTATCAAAGCAATGTGTGATGCTCCACCATGTAATAAGTTGCATTGCACTGGAGGTCAATTTTGAGTTGTTAATATGTTGTTAATCAGCATTAAAAAGGCTGTTCAATACAGAAAACAGATTGAAAATTGGACAATTGAGAGAAAAGTTATTACAAATAGAAATGGTAGACTGCAGAAAGTGACAAAATGAGAAATTGACAAATTTTTCATCATACTGGGTGGTCAGATTGAGGCTGGGAGTTTTTAAATGTAAGCAAAAGGAAACAAAATCATGCCTTGATACTTCAGTACAAGGTTAAGATATGCTATAGTTTTATAATTAATCAAAATATCAAAATTGGCAGCTTGACCCCCACCTGCCTAAAATGGCTCCTGCAGAAAAGTGGATGAAGTGCAAAGTGACTCACTTTGTGGTGGAGCGTCACATATCGTATGTTTATTACAGATATATGTGATATGATAGAGTGATTATCTTCAGCAGTTACATTTCAATAACTCATCTATACAGAAATGGGATAAAAAGCATTATCACTTTAAAAATGTCAATGAAAATTCATCAATTAAAATCCATGGCAGGAAAATAGAAAAAAATCTGAAGTCAACAATTGATCAATATGAATACAGATGATAAAGGAAATTCTTGTAAATAAATTGGTAAAACCAAGAAAATATAGTACACCATATTAGATTTACACTGTATTCCTTTTAACTGGTGTTTTCAGGCAAAATACACATATGATTATTTTATTCATATGAAATGTGTAAACGGAAAGTTGCAGTAATTTCTTGCTTGTCATTTTAATTTAAACGAATCTGGAAAAACAACAAAACAACAACAACAAAAGAAAAATAATAACAAAAACAGATTTTTCTAGCGTCTTGGTTTTGAGTTTTTGTAGACATCTTCGGTATTCATAATATAGCTTTTAAACATAGCTTCCATAGTGGACAAATGTCTTCATAGAAATGCAGAGATCTCTTTCAAGACCAACCCAAAGCAGTGCCTTCACAAGTATCCACAGCACCCCCCCCCCCCCCCCGCGAGCAAGGACCTACCACACTACAGCACACACACACACCCACACTGCTTGCAGATGTCACCAAATTTCTGGCCAAGAACAAGGCTGAGGGCACACACACACACACACACACACAGCCTCTTCCAGGCAGGACTGGTGATGTGGATGGAGCCACAGCATGGCCAGCCTGAACAATAGACACCTCTGCCCTATGTTTGGCCATCACACTTATTCCCTTGTGTTCTACAGGAATCCGTTTTTGTTTTTTTTTCTCCTGGGTTTCGGTTTTCTCCTGGGGATTCAGCGTTTAGACTTTCTCCTGGGGATTCTTGTTGTTCTTGGTCAGCAAGGAGTCCAGCATGACAATGGTGGATGCCAGGGTCACGTCGTACAGCTCTATGTCCTTCAGCACCTGTCCATGACAAATACGTACAATCACCATAACAAACATCATACAGCGCTATGTCCTTCAGCACCTGTCCATGACACATACGTACAATCACCACAACAAACTGTAATAGTCATCATGTGATCTATGTCCTTTTAGCACCTGTCCATGACACATACGTACAATCACCATAACAAACTGTAACACTCATCATGTGATCTATGTCCTTTTAGCACCTGTCCATGACACATACATACAATCACCATAACAAACTGTAATAGTCATCATGTGATCTATGTCCTCCAGCACTTTTCCATGACAAATACATACAATCACCATAACAAACTGTAATAGTCATCATGTGATCTATGTCCTTCAGCACCTGTCCATGACAAATACATACAATCATCATAACAAACTGTTACAGTTCTGTCAATCACAAATGTATACAATCACCATGACAAACTGTTATAGTTCTGTCAATCACAAATACATATAATCACCATAACAAACTGACATAGTTCTGTCAATCACAAATATATACAGTCACCATAACAGATGTCACTCAGTTCTATTTAGCAGGGAAGTCTCAGGTAAGAAATAAGTGCATTTTGAGGCTGGATGTGTTCATTTTGTATGGTGCTGTAAGCACTATGATGACATGCATAGATTCATTCTTTTATCCTTTAGATGTGTAACCCTTTACTCATAAACTAAATGAATTTCTCTGTTTCGAGATAATTAAGTATCTGGAATTGGAACTGGAACTGGAAAGCACAGAGATCTGGTCATGTAGTCTACCCAAATCACAGTGATTCTAAGCTTTGTTCACACTGATGATTCTGTTGGCATTTTTGGGCTTGTTTACAATCACTTGGTTAATTAAAAGATAATATTGATCACATTATTGAATTGGCCTAGGCCAAAAGTTGTGTCAGTTATTGATGTCAGCTCATTGCCAAGGCCTACACTAAAATGTTGTGATGTTGTAAAATGTTGTGTTGAGATTGCCTTCAGCCATGACAAGCTCCTAACATAACAACCAGCACTCTCCTCTAAAGGAGAATAAATCCTCTGAAGTCGGAGTATGGCTGCCTATATAGCAAGGTACTTGAAAATAGTCATACACGCAAACTTCTCATTCAGTGTGCAATTTCAATCTCACAGTGATTCCCAGGTGGGATTAGTGAGTCAAGAGTGCACATTCTGGGTGACCCCCCAGAGTGTTAAGCTGGGGAACAACAACAACAACATTATTGAATTCCTTCCCTCCCTGTTTCCCAGTACTCCTGACTGTCCCTGCTGACTTGACTCACCATGTCAGGGGTGGCTGAAGCGTCCAACATGAGGTTCTTGATGAAGTCTTTTTTGTAGGGAACCAGCTTGGTCACTCCCTGTAACACCGCAAGGGAAATCTATATCACTGCCCCACACAACCTGGCTGCCCCATACAACCTGCATACCCCCCTCCAAATCCAAAGTCCTTCAGATGAGACTATAAACCAAAGTCCAGTGTGCAAATGTATGCAGAACATTAATGTGCACATGTTAAAGCCTGTTCCGCCTTTGGAAGAGTAGGGCCATTGCATGCTGGTAAGAAGAGATGAAAACTTTTTTTTTTCAAACATCTGCACAGTTGTGTTATGTTCAGAAATCATCCCCTAAATACAGAACGACACCAAGAACAGTACTAGATAATATTAAAATCAACTCAAATTATGATCACCGTATGTCCACAAAGCTGAAACATGCTCCTTCTCCCATGTATGCCTGTGGCAAAGAAAACCAGACAGCCAGGCACACCCTTCAGAGGTGCATGCTATTCAACAGTCTGAGGAAGAAAGTGTGGCAGACAGACATAACCCTGCAAATCTACAAGAGGAGCTGGAAAGGACATGCCATTATTTTTCCCAGACACATCTGATGGTGTAAAGCGAATGAGAGAAGAAGAGAACTCAAATTTGCCATTATCAAACTTATACTATAGGGATTATTGTATAAGTGAGGTCTTAACCATGATGATAACATTAAAATCAACCTCTAGAACAGGAAAAAAAAAAAAAAAAGAAGAAAAAAAGAAAGGAAAAAAAAAAGAGAAAAACTTCTAGAACAGGCCACTGTTGTACTGATGAGGATTGTTGTTGTGAAAAACCAATGAGGACTGATTGTTGTTGTTGTTGTGAAAGTGAGGTCCTTACCCCGATGACTTTCTGGGTCATCCAGCCATGGTATTTCTGCAGAGTGTTCTCGTAGGCCCTGTAGACTGCCGGGGAAAAGTTCTCGTCTGTCACGCCGTTCTTCACATCAGCCAGCAGTTCCGTGAAAATGGCGTGGAAAAAGTCCAGACCCCTGACACACACACAGCAACACATCCCATTCCACCACGCTGTGCCACAACAACACCATTACAACATATCACACACACGCGCGTGTGTAGTGTGTGTGTGTGTGTGTGTGTGTGTGTGTGTGTGTGTGTGTGTGTGTGTGTGTGTGTGTGTGTGTGTGTGGTGTGGTGTGTGGGTGTGTGTGTGTAGATGTGGGTGTGTGTGTGTTTGTGCATGAACGCGTGTATTTATGTGTGTGTGGGGGGGGTGGTGTATGTGTTTCTTTCTTTATTTATTCTTTTTATTTTATTTATTCTTTTATATTGAGGATCATGGAAAAAGCACTCATGTGCTTTTTTACATCCAGTCCCCGTGTGTATGCAGTTTTGTAAATCTTGTCACTTGTTCCCACAGGCACACAATGGCCTACTCTTAGGAAAAGTGGAACAGGATTTAACGTGTGTGCAAGGTGTTCTTCACGCACAGGGCCCCGGTTTATAGTCTCATCTGAATGATTTTTGGGGAGAAGAATAGAGTCAGCACTGATGCTAACTCCAGGGGGAAAATCCCCTCAAATGGGAATTGAACCTGGGTCGTCAGATTGCGAGCGTAATGTTCTGACCACTAGGCTATCCCATCCCTGTATTTATGTTTGTGTGTGTGTGTGTGTGTGTGTGTGTGTGTGTGTGTGTGTGTGTGTGTGTGTGTGTGTGTGTGCGTGGTGGTGCGTGCGTGCGTGGTGGTGTGTGGTGTGTGTGTGTGTTTTACACATGTGTGTGTGTGTGTGTGTGTGTGTGTGTGTGTGTGTGTGTGTGTGTGTGTGTGTGTGTGTGTGTGTGCATGCGTGCATGTGTATGTGTGTGTTTACACATGTGTGTGTGTGCACCCCTTACAAAACATGTGTTGTGTGCAACCCCGACAAAAACAGTTCAAATGATAATATGATTCAGTCTAAAATTTATGACTATGATTATTATGACAAAAATGATGATGTGGAGATGTTTCTTGCTGGTACTAAACACACGGATGTGGTAATGATGTGGCAATGATGATGTGTTTCTTGCTAATTCTAAACATAATGGTTGATATGGTAATGATATGAAGTGATTTTGTGGTAATTGTAATGTGGTAGTGTTTCTTGCTGGTATGTCTTGAAGAAGTCACCTGACACCCAGGTGAAGCCAGAGAGCTCAGACAACCTCCACCCCCCCCCCCCCTAAAAAAAACAACCCTTCTTCCCTCCCTCATAACTAGGGACAGGTAGACACTGCAGTGTGCGATGGGAGACATCCTTGGAACAGAGTGAGATGAGGAGGAGGAGGAGAGGAGGAGGAGGAGGAGGAGGAGAAGAGGAGGAGGAGGAGGATTCCTGTCCTACCTCTTCAGCCACAGAACGCCCACACAGCCCTCTGACATTCCTTTCTTCTCTGCTGACTGATCCTCCTCCACCATGGCGTTGACTGTTGCATACTTCTCCGGATCCTTCTTGTGCTGCTTCTCTACTTTCTGTCCAACACAACACAACCACTGTCCACCACTCCTCACTAGGTACCACATCTTCAAGTCCTTCGGATGAGACTATATATATATACCGAGGCCCTGTGTGCCAACACACAGAGAACATCCTGTGCACACGTTAACTCCTGTTCAGCTTTTTGGGAGAGTAGGCTATTGTGAGCCAGTGGGAACAGATGGCAAGATTTACAAAAAACTGCATACACACAGGGATTGGATGTAAAAAAATGTACATGACTGCTTATTCCATTATTCTTGATATAAAAGAATAAATAAATGAATCTTCCATCCATCTCTTCTCTCTGTCTATGTCTTGTCTTCTCCTCTGTCTCTTTTTTCCACTTTGTCTCCCCCCCCCCCCCCATGCCCCCCCCCCCTTCTCTGTACTGTGATTGTTAACCTTTCTAGAAAATGTTGCCCCCATCCCCCACCCCCCTTTGTCATAAATCTGTTAAGTGCAGAGGGGAAAAGATGGTGAGTTAATTACAGAATCAATATTCATTATTTGTTGGTCATCCAGAAAACAAATTAACTAAATAGTCAAACAAACAAATGTCAGAATACATTTACTAATACTAATGAGCATATGCACAGAGTATGCATGAGTGTGTGTGTATGTGTGTGTGTGTTTGTGTTTGTGTGTGAGTGTGTGTGTGTGTGGGGGGGGGGGGGGTGAGTGTGTGTGAAAAAAGTTAATCACATATGTTCCTAATGTAAAAATCAAAACATTTACACACACACACACACACACATAGCACACAGACACACACACACACACACATTTTTTTTTCCCAATGTAAATATTAAAACATTTACACACACACACACAACACACACACACACACACACACACACACACACACACACACACACACACAACACACACACACACACACAACACACACACACACATAACACACACACACACAAATGCATGTATTTAGTGCACAATAATTTGCAAGTAAAAAACAGCACATTGTTTTCCTTTTAAGATCATATAATAATCACGCTACAAGGACAGTTTAACACAAATGACAAGAGCAATATTTCTAAATCAGTAATGACATATAATGTTTGATCGTAACATTACATTACATATGATGTCTACATTAGATATAAGCTTTACATTGATACTATACCTCAATATTTCCTTGAAAATCTTTCTTTACAAGACCAAAAGCTTTTCCTAATTTTTCTGCAACAAACAAGTCAGTTTCTCATTGACAAAAAGCAGTATGGTTTTTGTTTATCAACTTAATGTCTTGTGTGCAAACACACACACACACACACACACACACACACACACACTCCACACACACACACACACACACACACACACACACACACACACACACACACACACACACACACACA
>CM060342.1:32693440-32698440 GCA_030674155.1 Stramonita haemastoma
GAAAAACAACAACAACAAACAACAACAAGATCAAGAAGGAGAAGAATGCTTTATTGTCTTAACTTTCGTGGCCTTGCATCTGGCAGAATTCCTGTGAGAAACTGCAGTTGTGTGGAGTATTGGTGACCGACCATGACTGCTGAAGTAGGTCAAGACGAAGGAGGGAGGGAGGCTGACAGACGGAGAGGGGAGAGAGAGAGAGGGGGGGGGGATGTAAGAGAAGAGGGACGAGGGCACGCTGTTCTAGGGTAGAACAACGATTGCTAAGAGCTGTTCTGTGCACGGGATACATTAATCGGATTACAAAAAAAAAAAAAAAATCCCACCCTACTAGCCATACATACAGCACGCAGGCAAGCGCGCCAGCGCATCATTAGTTTGCTTTACGACCCGTTTACTGACTGCTGAAGAAAGAACGAGGCCTAATCAGCTTGAACACCATGAAATGATTAGCCCACTAAATAGCTGGCGGCCTGTGGGCGCATTCATTACCCTCGTCAGGGTCTTTATAGGGCCAGTCTGGGAGACGTCAGGCAAGTTATACAGGCTACACTGTACTATAGGCTGCTAAACGCCTTCACCCCATGACAGCTTACACACGCCTACAGGCTTATTAGGCAAGTGGTTAAAGGCCACAGGCTTATGTAATCACTTGTGACCCGTGTTCCTGAAGTTAATCACAAGCTTGAATCCTAAATCGGAAATCTCCGCTGGGACATAACTAGCTAGGAGTAGCAATCTCGGGGATACTTTGTGGATGAACGTTGTTTTCTTTTTTTTTCTTTTTTTTTTATTTAGTTTTGGCTTTGTTTCTGTGATTTTATCGTTGTTGTTGTGGGGTTGGGGAAGGTGTAGGGGTGAGGGTGTTGTTGTTGTTTGTTATTTCTTGTTTTGTTTATCAGTCTCCCAGGTCCAATTATGTGCAGGTCTGATCTATGTCAGCAGGGTTCAATGCCCGAGTTCTGAGTATGGGACACACACACCACACACACACACACAACACACACACACACACACACAACACACACACACACACACACATATATATATATATATATATATATATATATATATAATAGAGAGAGAATATAGAGAGAAGAGAGAGAGAGAGAGAGAGAGAGAGAGAGAGAGAGAGAGAGAGAGAGAGAGAGAGAGAGAGTTTAGTATAGCCCTGCTGACTTTATGGATTCTCATACCACAGGATGGGATGATTTTTTTTTAAATAAAATTTTTGGATGGGATGATGTTGCCAATGAGAGAAACTGGTAGACTAGTCTGCAATTTAATAAAAATGTCCTCGGTCTTGCCTTGAAAGTTTTTTTCATGAGGTCCGCATCATTGTTTCGTGGCCCAAGACATACATATTTTAGTTTCCTTTCATTTATTACATTAAGAAGTTTTCTTGATGTCCCAAGTTCGTGTAATATACTTTCATTTGATCTTTTATTTGAGCAACTGACAACGAGCAGCCCTCTAAAAGCAAGCAAGCAAACAAACAAACAAAACCTTTAACCATATCTCAGCTGGTTTGATTTTTTTTTTTTCCATCTTCTTTTTTTTGTGTCTAAATTCACAGCCATAATTATCATAGTCATCTATTTGTGCAGTGTGGCCGCCAGTAACGATGCTGTTATCTTGCACTACTGGTGTCTGTGTACAGCACAGCTCAGGAGCATAATGAGGTCAGTTGCTGGTGTGGACAGGTGCTGACAGGTGCTGACAGTGGGTACAACCATACCAGGGATGGGGATTATCTCCTTGCGTACATACATACAACTCACATACAACGAGGCCCCAGAGGTCACAGTTGGTCCATTATAATGAAGCAAACCGCCAGTTGACTTTACTTTCTCTTTTGTTACTTCTGTCTTTCGTTCTTTCTTGGTGTTTTCTTATTTTAGTTACTTAAAAAAAAAACAACATTCTGTATATTTTCGATTTTCTTTTGTTCTTCCTACCCTTCTTTGCTTTTTGTGACAGTTTTAACCAGAAGTCCTTTCGGTGTGTGTGTGTGTGTGTGTGTGTGTGTGTGTGTGTGTGTGTGTGTGTGTGTGTGTGTGTGTGTGTGTGTGTGATTGTTATTTATTTATTTATTTATTTATTTATTCTTTTATATGGAGGATAATGGAATGAGCACTCATTTTTTTTTACATCCAGTCCCCGTGTGTATGCAGTCTTGTAAATCTTGTCATCTGTTCCCACGGCACACAATGGCCTTCTTTTATGAAAAGGAACAGGATTAAAGGTGCGCCCAAGATGTTCTGTGTGCTTCGCACAGGAGGCCTCGTTTATAGTCTCATCCATGCTCACGCCTACGTTGTGTGTGTGGTGTTGGTCGAGTTCTCTTTTTTTGTCCATCTCTCCCTTCTCTTTGTCCATCTCTCCTTTTGGACCATCTCTTTTCTGGACCATTTCTTCCTTTTCTTCGTCAATCTCTCCCCTCTCTCTGTTTATCTCTCTGTTCTCTCTGTCCATCTCTCCCTTCTCTCAGTTCATCTCTCCCTTTCTCTCATTCTTCTCCTCCCTTCTCTCTGTTCATCTCTCCCCTTTTTCTCTGTTCATCTCTCTCTTTTCCATCTCTCTGTCCTCATTCATCTCCCTTTCTCATCTTCCATTCTCTCTTCCTTCTCTCTGTCCATCTCTCTCTTCAGGATAGCCTAGTGGTTAGAGCGTTGGGCTCATGATCTGGCGGCAAGGGTTTCAGCCCCCACCCATGTGCCCCTTAAAGCGGATTTTTCTTCAGAAGTTAAGATCGGTACTGGCTCCACTCCCAGAGAGTCCTTTGGGTGAGGTATAAATCGAGGTCTGTCGAATGCACATAGACCATCTTGAGCACACTTAAAATCTGTTCCCAGTGGGCCATTTCGTGCCTGTAGAAATGGATAACTAAGTAGTTAAAAAAAATGCATGCACACTGGTGTCATGTTTAGACATCAGCCCCAAAGTTGGAATAGAGCTACCCTAATGTTGGGCCAAAGAGGGTACCACACACACACACACACACACACACCACACACACACACACACACACACACATTATATGTATATAATACAAAATTTCATTATTGGTAAACCTCAGAGCTCTTGTATGCTGAGGACGAATACATACCCTCTTCTCTATCTATTCCTACACCCCCCTCCCCCTTTCTCTCTGTCCCTCCCACCCCTCTCTTTGTCCATCCCTCCTCTTTATATCACTATCCCTCCCCCCTCTCAACACACACACACACACACACACATACACATAAACACGAACGCGTGCATGCGCTGATTCACAGACATTGTTGACACACTCACACACTGACATAAACCGTCTGGCACGCGAGCGTGTGTTTGACTGAATGATATGCAGAGTTTTGTGATGCGTTTAGACTGCTTCAAGGGTGGTAGATAGAAACGGACAGCTTTTGAAAGAGTAAAGAAAAGCTACGCCTCAGGCCTTAGGCCTAGCCCTTTAAACCGGCGTGTTTTCGTGACTGGCATAAGCCCACTGATGATCACACTCGATGCAGAGGACAAAGGTCATTAATGACATTGTTCAGATGGGGACGTTTCATAACTAGATGAGGGGTGGCTGAGCCACAAGTGATACTCATTGTCATTACAGCCGAAATGAAACAGGCCCCGCCCCACAGCAGACGATCTAAGGGAGATGAGTGACTGTCACTCGGAAGTGATCCTCCATCCGGTTTGCGGAACAATGCGCCATCTTGCGTCTCTTCCTTCTCGTCTGGTTACGGGATGAAAAGTAGCCCCAAAGTACTTTGTTTGTGAGGGCGATCGACTCGCCTTTCCTGGGCGTCCAGTTGTATAACAGTTGGTGACCATATTTTTCTTTCGATTTTGTTCGGTGGGTGTTGTGAATGAACTGACAACATTAGCTGTGCGTGACTTCCTCAACCAGGAAAGAAAGAGCGTCTGCTTTCGGCTGTCTGCAAGTGGTTGCACTTGTAGCGGACTGGCGACTTCTGTTGAGTCTTGCTCCACTTACCACCACTTTGGAAGGAAAAGAAGGAAACGAAATCACTCAACGTAAGTGCCAGCACTAGATCACATTTCAAAATGTTTAGCTTCATGAAAAAAGACAAAGAAAAGGACAAGGAGAAGAAGGAGAAGAGAAAGAAAGAGAAAGAAGAAAAACATGAAAAGAAAGAAAAGAGAGAGAAAAAGGAAAGGCAGAATATCCCCCCTGAGGAGATGTCTCGTCTTGAAGATGTTAAGAGATCAGTGTTCCACCGCCTAAGTGATAGAGATCATTACCGCAAAAGTCACAAAACAAGCGGCCAAGGCACTGTTGGAAAAAGTGAAAGCAGTGAGAGCAACATCAGTGCTGCCAGTGGCACAGAAAGTTCTTCCAGCGGTACACAACCCAGCCCTAGCAGAGAACTGCCATCAACAGGTGTTTCCAGAAGTAAGTCCATGCCTGGCCAAAAGGACGACGAAAAATCTAGGCCTCATGTCTTGCCTAAACCACGCAGCATTCTCAAAGCAAAGACGCCAGCAAGTGGACATGGAGTGAGTCATGATAAACTTGATGATGCTAAAATACTGCAAGACAATACTCGACTGAATGAGGAAATGTCTGGCATGGTAAATGTATCACAGGCACAAGCTACGCAAAAGTCTAGTGCAATGGTCCCTTCAGCTACGCAAAAAATAGAACCAGTTGAGGAAATACATACAGAAAAGTCGTTTCAGGGCAGAGACCTGCCACTGCCACCACTTGTGCCAAGCAAATCACCTAGAGTGCGAGAAGTGACTGTGAAGAGAAATGCTAGTGGGGGTTTTGGCTTCAGTCTGCGCAAAGGAACTTTACCCCGTACTGACGGCTCAGGAGTGAGAGCTGTCGTTTTTTGCAGAGCCTGGCTTAGGGTCCACAGGAAGCCAGACAGCACTTTTGCCAGGGGACAGATTAGTGGAGCTGAATGGGAAAAACGTGGAAAGCTGGACGCGTGAAGAAATCGTGGAGCTGATCAAGTCTGCAGGGGATTCCATGGTGT
>CM060342.1:32703440-32705940 GCA_030674155.1 Stramonita haemastoma
AAATGTAAGATCTAAACGGCATATTCACTCTTTTCCAGCTGTTTGTTTTATGAATAGTGTGAAGATGAAAACATGATAAGCCCAGTTTAGATTAAAGACTAGTTAAATGTTTTATTGAAATTTCTTTTACACGGTGCTCCTTAGCTCCTTTGATAGACTGTTCTGTTATGCTAACTGAATTTAAATTACTTAAATGAGTTACATGCAAGTGCAGTGCCTGCCCCTGTAATGTGTAATTCCTAAAGAAATTGATAATTATTGATATGTGGAATCTAATCCATTTAATGAAACCTGATTTCATGAATATATTGAACACCACAAGGCATTAGTTTTTTTCTCAAGAAAGTTGGGTTGCTTCTTTTTGTTTCCTAAGTTGTTCCTTGGATTAGTTTTAATTTTATTCTTCAGAAAGCTTTGTTGTTGTTTGTTTTCAAAATTTCTTTAGAAGTTGTTCCTTTACTGCTCTACCAGGAGGAATGAAAAGTGAAGTGGGTTTTTTCCCCTGTTATTTTCTATAATTAATGCATTCGTTCATTTTATGAGTAACACAGTTTATAATTATGAGGGAACTGCTCTCTGAGGAAGTTTCAACATGAACACAATAATCCTATGCGATTGTTCCTGAGTTAAGAGGAAAACCCACTCAGGCATGGTAAATTATTCAGATCTAGTAAAAGTAGTATTGCTGAAATTATGAATTAGTTACCCATCCTGTTTGTTGAGGGGGAACTTGTAATAGTACACTGTGCATACAGTATACACATATTATGTATACATGTGTGTGTGTGTGTGTGTGTGTGTGTGTGTGTGTGTGTGTGTGTGTGTGTGTGTGTGTTTTCTACTGTAACAAGACGGAGACAATTAATCTATTTAAATTATATTTAAGTATATTATATATTCATGAATATTAAAAGCTTGTTAAAACTTGCTACTTACACTACACATATTGAGATTGACACTCATTCATCATTCATGGTGTTGTAGTGAAGTAGATGTTGGGTTTTTAAAATCCTATTCTTTAAATGTAATACTTGTTTTTAGCTGTTGAGTCAGTTTGAAGTCATGAAACAAAGTGTTAAATTTCCTTTAAATGTAACATGATATCATTAAAACAACAACAGCAACTCAAAACCAAATCAGTATGGAAACTTGTTTTCTGTACTCTTTCTACTACTGTACTTGTCTAATGTCTCAGGGAAAAAATATGTCTAGTCAAGTTTTGTGTGAGGAATTTGCTTTGATTCACACTGTATTTTTACACCCCTTACAGCTGTTTCCAGAGAGTTATGACATTGTGTAATACATGATCAATATTTTAACGTGAAGAGAAATATATACACTGGCGCAAGATTGTGGTCCCATAAGATATAAGATGCAGAGAGGTTTAATACATTACATGAGAAATGAAAAAAGACAAAAGAAAAAAGATTTCATGAATATCATTTGCTAAGTGATTATTTGAAATGCCTAATCATACCCTTCAGCATAGGAACTGACATACACTAGTTATACCTTATACTTTACAGAAAGATAAAGTGGCCGTGCACACACTAACACAAGTATACATGATATAGACAAACACACAGACACACAACACACACCACACACACACACACACACACACACACACACACACACACACCACACACACACACACACACACACACAATTGTAAGGCTATAATTAATTAATATAGCCTCACACACATGCACACACACACTGCACCACCACACGTCATCACCACCACACAGCATCACCACCACACACACACACCACACACACACACACACACACACACACACACACACACACACACACACACCACAATATCACACACCACACCAGACAGACGGCAGAGCACAGACAGACACACAACACACAACACAAACACACACACACACACACACACACACACACACACACACACACACACACACATACACAACACACACACACACACTCACACACTCAAAAGCATGGTAAGATTGATCATTTAATTGAAGGAACCTGTCAGACTAGCCACATAAATAGACTGCTACCCTACACTACTAAAAAGTACTGCTGTTTTTATACCCTTGCCTGCTTCATTTGCTGTTAACACTATCGCAATGTTCAGTAATGTGTGTGTGTGTGTGTGTGTGTGTGTGTGTGTGTGTGTGTGTGTGTGTGTATCTGTGTGTGTGTGTGTGTGTGAAAGTGGTGTGGGTGGATGGAGAGTGAGGAGAGGAGGTGTGTGTGTGTGTGTGTGTGTGTACATCAGTGTGTGTGTGTGTGTGTGTGGTGTGAGAGAGAGAGAAGATGAGAGTGAGGTAGAGAGGGTGAGAGGAGAGTGTGTGTGGTGTGTGTGTGTGTGTGTGTGTAAGCACAGTTGAAAGTGAAAGTGAAAGAGTGATGGGTACAAGGTTTATGTTTACAAGTACAATTTTTCACAACTTGGGGTGAGTCATCTTGTGTGTGACCTGCACATGGAGATGAAGTGCTGACTGCTGCCTTTATGTAC
>CM060342.1:32718440-32725940 GCA_030674155.1 Stramonita haemastoma
ATGTTCTGACTTGTGATCATATTAAGTAAGATTTATTTACAAGTTCAGTAAGCTTGGGTTTTCTTTGCTGTGTAGGCAGATGATGAGAATGCATAATGATTAACTGAATTGAAGCCAGGGCTGTATTCATGCCTAGTGAGGTGTGACCCACAGCTGACTGAAGAAGTGGGGTGAATCAGACCTGAACAGAACGTTCAGCAATCAGAATGGGCCATCAGGGAGGCTGGTATTGAGGTGACACCCCTCAGGACTGACTGGCTTGCTTTGTGTTGGGGTGCATTTCATCACCGTGAAAGGAAGAAAAGGATCGCTATGCATAGGACCATGCCCAGTCAGGCATGAGTGTTCATTGTTCTTTGTTAATTAATGTGGGGGGTCATTTGAAGTGAATTTAGAATCTATGTGTGTGTGTAGCCATTACAGGTGGGAAAAAGATGAAGAGATGTTGACTCAATTTTTGTCATTGAGAGTCTCATTTGTGGCAGCCACTTATTCATAGTCACAGGAGAGTAGATGAGTGAAGAATACAGCACAGCAGAGCACAGCGTACAGCAGAGTAAAGTGCAGCAGACTACAGTAAAAGGTTAAGGTAAAGGGAAAGGTGTCCCATAACCTGTGTATAGTACAGCACAGCAAAGCAGAACAGAGCAGAGTGGAAAAGTAAAATGACAACTTTTTGTATATAATTTCAAATCAGAAGTGAGCGTGTGGAATTGAAATCCTGAGGAGACAGAAGCTGCATCAGCAGCAGCAGCAGAGAGGTGAGGACCATGGCCAACAGAGAGCGCCCACACCCACACAAGGCCACAGTGCTAGCGGCAGAGAAGAGAACGTCGTCACCTCAGATTGTGCTGACAAGCTCTGACGCCGCCAGCAGCGATGGAGGCAACCACACAGACAGTGCGGTTCATCCCACAGCAGCATCCTCCTCATCAGCACACCCCCCCACCCCCACCCCCAAACCACCGCGCTGTGCGGCCCCCACCCTGTCCAGTCAGAACAAGCAGTCCCCCCTGCCCCCCCACAGACACAAGCTGAAGGCCCCTGACAGACCCCCCGCCCGCCAGAGCTCCAGCCCCGCCCCCAGGCCAGGCCTCCGACAGAACCTCAGCCCACACACCCGCACCCGCAGCACAGCCAGTGGCCAGAGTGCTAGTCCTTCCGGCAGACGGGCAGCGGGGCAGGGTGGTGCCAGGCCTGCCAGCAGACCATCGACGCCGACGCGAGAACAGCTGAGGCAGTCTCTGACTCCCTCTGGCAGCCCGGGTTCCAGTCCCCTGGTGCGTCGGAAAAACCGCTCGCTGGCGGGCAGCCCTGTGCCTGTAGCTGTGAGCAGCAGTGGCAGGAGTAGTCCCAGAGACACCCCCTGTCTGTGTACCTGCAGAAGGTAAAGTTACAACAAAAATTATTATTAAAAAACAAACAACCCAGCATGCACACAGGTGTTGTGTTTAGACACCATCCCTGAGGGGGAAAAAGAAAAAAATAATGGGTAGGTGCTGCACTTGTGGTGACGCGCTCTCCCCGGGGAGAGCAGACCGAATTTCACGCTGAGAAATCTGCTGTGACATAAAGTGGTATAAAATAAGAATAAAATAAAGGCCCACACTGTTCACCGTTCTGATTTTTCTTTCTTCTGTGTCAAAGTCCAAGTCAGATTTTAAAAATTTCCTGATAGTACATTAAATTTAAAGCATGTGTGTTGTGTTGTGTTGTGTTTGTGTTGTGTTTGTGTTGTGTGTGTGTGTGTGTGTGTGTGTGTGTGTGTGTGTGTGTGTGTGTGTGTGTGTGTGTGTGTGTGTGTGTGTGTGTGTGTGAGTGAGTGAGAGAGAGAGAGAGAGAGAGAGAGAGAGAGGAGAGAGAGAGAGAGAGAGAGAGAGAGAGTAAAGGGGGAGGGGGGTTGGTGACCATCAAAATGAATATACTGATAGCAGTGAAGACAGCTTTATTCCCTGCAAAAAATCCTCTGGATGAAGCAATAAACTGAGGCCCTGTGTGTGAACACACACCAAATATCTTGTACACACATCAAAAACCTATCTTGCCTTTCAGAAGAGTAGGCCATTTCATACCAGTAGGAACGGATAACAATCCCCAAACCAAAAAAAAAAAAAAAAAATTTTTTTTTACCAAAAACACGTATGCACACAGGTGTTATACTTTGACACTATCCCTGAAGTTGGAATGGGGCTACCATAATGGAAGGTTAAATTGATCGCATGTAATGCAAAATCTCACCATTGGTGTAAACCTTGGAGCTTCAGTTGAGGAAAGTGAACAAAAAAAAAACCCTGTAAAGAAGTAAAGTGAAGGAAAAGAGGGGTTGTGTGGGCGTGTCTGAACTTACTTGCTCACCTCCAGAGCTGTCAGGTTTACAGGTGATATACATGTTCTGCATGCAGGCCAGCCCTGAGAGTGTGTTTACCTGCGCACGCATGGATGTGAGTGCGCATGCGCACACGCACACATGCATGTACACACACGTGTGTGTGTGTGCGCACACACACAACACACACACACACACACACACACACACACACACACACACACACACACACACACACACACACACACACACACATGTACCAGAGCTGTCAGGTTACAGGTGTGATTTCTGCATGCAGGCAGCCTGAGAGTGTACATGCAGGCGGCGCGACACACACACACACACACACACACACACACCACACACACACACACACACACACACACACACACACACACACCACACACACTCACACACACACACACTATACACACACACACACACACACACTACACACACACACACTACACACACACACACCACACACACACACACACACACACACACACACACACACACACACACACACACACACACACACTCCACCAACACACACACACACACACACACAACACACACACACCACCACACACACACACACACACACACACACACACACACACACACACACACACACACACACACACACAACCACACACACAACACACACACACCACAACACACACCACCACACTACACACACACACACACACACACACACACACACACACACACACACACACACACACACACACACACACACACACACACACACACACACACACACACACACACACACACACACACACACACACACACACACACACACACACACACACACACACACACACACACACACACACACACACTCACACACACACACACACACACACAACACCCCACACACACACACACACACACACACACACACACACACACACACACACACACACACACTACACACACACACACACACACACACACACACACACACACACACACTACACACACAGCATACAAACAGACACTGTAGCTGGTGCCAGTCCCCTCTCTCTCTTACTTCTCTTGTCCTGAGTCAGTCCCCAAGGAATTTTGAAAAGGACAGTTTGAAAGAAAAAGGCTTACCTTGACTTTTGTTTGTTGTGAGCTTCAGGGAGTGGGGGGGGGGGGGGGGGGGGGGGGGGGGGGGGGAGGGGGGAGTGGACCCACGGAGGGGGGTGAGTGGTGGAGGAAGGGGGTAAACCACAGACATGTATGCTCACACAAACACCCCACACCCTCTCAAATTACACTGCAGTATACCATGAAGCACATATATATATATCCCAACATGACATGACACCACATCACACCATAACATACTAGGGAAGGAGGGAGAAAGGGAGGGTCAGAGAGAGAGAGAGAGAGAGAGAGAGAGAGAGAGAGAGAGAGAGAGAGAGAGAGAGGAGAGAGAGAGGGGAGAGAGAAGAAAGAAAGAGAGAGAGATGTACACACATGCATGTACAGACGCAGACAGACAGACAGACAGACAGACAGATACACACACACACACACACACACACACACACACACACACACACACACACACACACACACACACACACACATGTATACACACACACACATACACACACAACACACACACTCACACACACACACACACACACACACACACACACACACACACACACACACACACACACACACACACAACACACTACACACACACACACACACACACACACACACACACACACACACACACACACACACACACACACACACATGTATATATTGTTCCTCCCACTCCAACAGGTCTACAAGCTTTGTACAGGGTGGCTAATTATTTTTCTTACCTAAATATTTTCTTTGGAGTGGCAGTCCTGTTTTGTGGTTTCTTCTGCCTGGATGGCACACCTACCTGTGTTGTTAGCTGTCTCATGTCTGTCTAATGTCCAGGGTTCAGTATCCTGGTGCTGATTGTGTGTGTGTGTGTGTGTGTGTGTGTTTTGTGTGTGTGAGTGTGTGTGTGTACATTGTGTGTATGTGTGTGTGTGTGTGTGTGTGTGTGTGTCTGTCTGTCTGTCTGTCTGTCTGTCTGTCTGTCTGTCTGTCTGTCTGCGTCTGTACATGCATGTGTGTACATCTCTCTCTCTCTCTCTCTCTCTCTCTCTCTGCTCTCTCTCTCTCTCTCTCTCTCTCTCTCTCTCTCCTCCTCCTCTCTCTATGTGTTTCGTATGTGTGTTAGTGTGTGTGTACATTGTGTGTGTGTGTGTGTGTGTACATTGTGTGTATGTGTGTGTGTGTGTGTGTGTGTGTGTGTGTGTGTGTGTGTGTGTGTGTGTGTGTGTGTGTGTGTGTGTGTGTGTACAGTGTGTTTTGTGTGTGAGAGCATCAGGACCATAGCTACAACCTTTCATGACATGTTTTGTACTGTGGTGGAAAGCCATGTAAAAGGTGTTTGTTGTCATCTGCAGTCTTGTTAAAATTAAGTGAAAAATTTGTGCAAAAAAGGAACATGTTGAATTAGTGAAAGAGTGAGAGATACAAAGTAGAAAAGGGTGAATTGCAAGTAGTTCAGGTAATGCTAAGGTGAAGGAATGCAACAACGTGTAGAATGTGTATACATACCATGTATGTATGCGCTTGTCTGCAGTCACACAAGTCATAACATTTACAGAACCATACATATACACAATCACTCTACACATATACACACTCATGCACACACACACACACACAACACGCATGCATGCACACAAGCACACACACACACATACTCACATCGCCACACATGTACTTGCACATCGGTACTCCACACCACCGCGCACACACATGTACTACATATGTACACACACACAACACACACACACGCCACACACACACACACACACACACACACACACACACACACACACACACACACACACACACACCTCACACACACACATACTCACACACACACACACACACACACACACTCATGAAAAAGCAAATACATTGCTTATTCAAAGTGCCACCACCTGGAAATAAGACTTCACTAACACCTTTGAAGGGAAGCAACTACTCAACCAAGGGGCTAAGAATCAGAATTGAGAGTTGGGATGTTGTCTCCCTTGGCATGATTCTTCCTTTTTCTTCTTCTCTCTTCCTCTCTCTGTCTGTCTGTCCCTGTCTGTCTGTTTCCTTCTATCTATTTCTCTCTCTGTCTGTCTCTCTCTGTCTCTGTTTTCTCTCTCTGTCTGTCTCTCTCTCTCACTGACAGACTCCTAATGAAGCCGAAGGTACGAGTGTTGCCATATGATGATACGGCTTACACTGCAGTAGTCCAAGCAGGACTTAACAAAAGGTAGTAATGTAAGTTGAAAGGCTGGTTGATGTACTTCACGATTTGTTTTATTTTTGGAGTAATTTTTTCGACTGATAATTTTGGGGTCAGCTTGCAGCAGTAATGCAGTAACACACACAGACACAGACAGTGAGACAGACTCACCTCTCTCCACACACACACACACACACACACACACACTCACACACACACACACACACACACACACACACCTCTTACACACTCTTACACACACACAGAGTAGGAAAGAGGAGGAGGGAGTTAGGGAAGGGGGACCTGTAACAAATACTGCCTGCCCTTTAGGATCATGGATAGGTTGTTGGCACACTAGGGGCAACACTTGAACAGACAGAGAGAAAAGTGAGATGGTTATGGCGCCCGGTCATGATCACAGTCAAGTCATTAGAGTAGGGATATGTTCTGACCTGACCTCAAACAGGTCTGTTAGCTGAGTGTGTGTGTTGGTTTTTTTATGTATATGTATTTTTTTTTTTTTACATCAAGTCACCTCTGTGTGTGTGTGTGTGTGTGTGTGTGTGTGTGTGTGTGTGTGTGTGTGTTGGTGTTTTGCGTGCATGCGTGTGTGCATGTGCGTGCGTGTGTGTGTGCGTGTGTGTGTGTGTGTGTGTGTGTGTGTGTGTGTGTGTGTGTGTGTGTGCGCGTGCGAACACGCACCAAAGACTGCCCATCACTGCCTAGTTGTTTGTCCAGCAGTGAAAGAAACAGAAAACCTGTCTTCCTCACAACTAACTGCCCATCACTGTACCTTCAGCCCTGTCTCTGAGTTAAGTTACCTTCACTGCTCATCCATTCACTTTGCTAGGGGAAAAAAAAAAGTTTCAAGTCTCTTTCCTTTCTCTTAATGTTTTCTTATGGTCCTGGAGGAGCAGAGAGAGAGAGAGAGAGAGAGAGAGAGAGAGAGAGAGAGAGAGAGAGAGGAGAGAGAGAGAGAGAGAGAGAGAGAGAGAGAGAGAGAGAGAGAGAACACTGAAATTGTTTAATGTACATCAGCCTTAGGCCACAATACAAAAAAGTGTGGGCACAGAGTGTGTGCATATGACATAGGTGTTATAAACATATTACTATCAATGAGGAGAGAGAGAGAGAGAGAGAGAGAGAGAGAGAGAGAGAGAGAGAGAGAGAGAGAGAGAGAGAGAGAGAGAGAGGAGAGAGAGATAAGGAGCCTTGTTGGTGTAGGTGGTGATCTGTGTACTTACCTCAAGTCGTCCCCTGTCACATCAAAGAAAGAAAGTGGGGGAAGGGGGGGGGGGGGGGGGGAGAGGCAGGTGCTTAGGTCAGAGGGGATGTTCAGCCTCTGAAACCTCTGCATTATGTACATTGGGATTCTGCTGAACTCCCATATTCTGTGCATTGCGAAACATTTCCCACTAATGTGCATTGTGAACCATTTCCCACATTCTGTGTATCGGGAAACATTTCTCCGATTCTGTGCATTGGGAAACATTTCCTACATTCTGTGTATTGGGAAACAATTCCCACATTCTGTGTAATGGGAAACATTTCCCACATTCTGTGTATCGGGAAACATTTCTCCGATTCTGTGCATTGGGAAACATTTCCTACATTCTGTGTATTGGGAAACAATTCCCACATTCTGTGTAATGGGAAACATTTCCCACATTCTGTGTATTGGGAAACATTTCCCACATTCTGTGCATTGTGAAACACTTCCCACATTCTGTGCATTGCAAAGCATTTCCCACATTATATGCATTGTGGACCATTTCCCATATACTTTGCATTGCAATTTCCCACATTCTGTGCTTTGCGAACCATTTTCTACATTCTGTGCTTTGCAAAACAT
>CM060342.1:32730940-32758440 GCA_030674155.1 Stramonita haemastoma
TTCAGTTTAAGTGGGACAGACAACAGAAGGCCAGACATGACTGGCTAGGACAGTCAAAGCAAACACAACCAACGAACGCTGTCAACAGCAGCCATCAATTCCTGTCACGTCCTTAACTGCATTGCCCTGACCTGGACAGTAAGGCGGTGTGTGTGTGTGTGTGTGCTGTGTGTGTGTGTGTGTGTGTGTGTGTGTGTGTGTGTGGTGTGTGTGTTATGTGCACCTGCAGTGGGTCTGCACGAGTTGAGGTGACTGCATTTACAGACACCCAGACAGCTTAGAGTGCTTAGAGACAGTTAGGTGTGTGACTGAGTGACGGTCTTGGGGTGGGGGGGGGAGGGGAGACTCTTTGTGTGTGTGTGTTTATTTTTTTATATATATATTTATTTATTTATTTATTTATTTATTTATTCTTTTATATCGAGGATAATGGAATAAGCACTCATGTGCTTTTTTTCATCCAATTCCCATGAGTATGCAGTTTTGTAAATCTTGTCATCTATTCCCACCAGCACACAATGGCCTTCTCTTACAAAAAGCGGAACAGGATTTAATGTGTGCGCAAGATGTTCTGCATGCGTTCGCACACGGGGCCTTGGTTTACTGTCTCATCTGAAAGACTTTTTGGGGAGAGTGGAGTCAGCACTGATGTTAACTCGTGTGTGTGTGTGTGTGTGTGTGTGTGTGTGTGTGTGTGTGTGTGGGTGTGGTGTTGTGTGTGTGTGTGTGTGTGTGTGTGTGTGTGTGCGTGCGTGCGTGCATGGGTGCATGTGTCTGGGATGTGGCTTGACTTGTCCCTGAAGTCCAACCGGAGTGGTGGTGATGGTGGTGGTGGGAGGAGGGGTGGGGATGGCATTACAGTAAGTTTTTTTTAGACAATGTATCGTGGCCATGTTGTACCTGGCGGAGCTCATCCTCACCAGGTTGCAGGATGCATGCTGGGTATGTTCACATCATCCATGCCACCAGCCACACCTGGCCTGCTCTTGTGTTGTTGAGAAGGTGAATGGACATTCCCCCTCTGCCTCTCCCTGTTTCAGAGAACTTAAGGCTGAAGACATGGAAACTGAGAAAAAAAAAGTGGATGGATGTATTAAGCCAATAACAGTGACCATGGTGATAAAAGGACTGACTGTGTTGAAGACTGTGCCTCCATTGAAGACAGAAAATATTATGTCTAACCGTTTTGATGAACTAACAGGGTCACAGTACATCAGAATTCAGTTCAAGGTCTGATCAGGAATTAGTTGACTCATCATCGTACATTTTTATGGGTCATTAGTCAGCTTTATTAGCCATGGGGATCAAGTTCAAAGGGACAAGAATTTAACGACAACCCTTATGGAATAGTGATCATCTTTAAACGAAAAAAAGTCTGTTGCTGAGTTCAGGTTAAATTAGTTTGATTTCAAAGCTGTGTCTGATGACTGTGTTGCAATGCTTAGCTTCTGTTTGCATTGAGATGTAATTTCACAGAGTGATGGAAACGTGGACAGGTATTTACAGTGTGAGGAATGCATTCCACCATTAAGAAACATGTACTAACAGTGTGATGAATGAAAGCATGAGTCAACAACGATGATGTTAGCATTCAGTGTATTCAGATATTGTGATCAAACATCAAATGTATAAATCTGCATGCAAGAAATGGTTTCTGTATATCAACTTTTGTTTCAGTGTACAAATCTTTTTAAAAAAAGATGCAAGTATTCATGCCTACCTGCCTACCAGAGTAACCCTTCAGTTCACACACACACACGCACACACACGTGCACACACACACACAACACACACACACGCACGCACGCACGCACGCACGCACGCACGCACGCCACGCACACACCACACACACACACACACACACACACACACACACACACACACACACACACACACACACACACACACACACACACACACACACACACACACATTGCGCTGTTCTTGGTAACCTGTTCCCCATCCCTACCCAACTGTAGAAGTTTCCAAGTCATGGCCCCAAGCATCTATACCAATAGTTATATGATGGCTTCACCTGGCTATCAGGAGACACAGACAGGGCACATAGGGCACCACAGGGCACATAGGGCACCAACATGGTATGGGCAGGGAGGGAGGGAGGGAGGAAGATGGCCTTGGGGCTACAGGAATAACATTTATGCTTCTATCAGTGCTGAAGTCTGGGAGGGAGGGAGGGAGGGAGATGGTCTGGGGGCTGCAGTGCTGAAGTCTGATACAAACTTCCTCCCTACAGGCTGTCATGATAAGGCTTTGGGGTGCACTTCAGGTACACACGTGTGTATGTATGCAAGTTTTCATCTTCCTCCCTCCTCCCCTCCTTCCCTATTTTGATTCTTGTATTTCAGGGATAATGGATTTTATAAGCACTCATTTGCTTTTTTACACCCAGTCCTTCCTTTCTTTTTTATTCTTTTATTTTGAGGATAATGGAATTAGCACTCATTTGCTTTTTTTTTTTTTACATCCAGTCCCTGTGTGTATGTAGTTTTGTCAATCTGTTCCCACCGGCACACTATGGCCTAGTCTTCTGGAAAGCAGAACATGTTTTAACATGTGAGCAAGATGTTCTGCGCGCATTCAAACATAGGACCTTGGTTTATACTATAATTATAGTCTCATCCAAAGGACTTTTTGGGGGGAGTGGAGTCAGCACTGATGTTAACTCCAGAGGAAAATAAAAAATCCTTTTGAATGAGATTCGAACATGGGTCAGCAGATCACGAGCGCATCACTCTAACCACCAGGCTATCCAGTCCCGTGTGCGAGCAGTTTGTAAAGTTTGTTGTGCAGGGGGCGAGAAGAGAAGCAGAGAAGAGTGATGTGTGTCCACTTGTCTCCCTGTCAGCCAAGTGTGAGAAGTTGTATCTCCCCACACTACAGCCCAGCACAGCCCAGCCCAGCACAGCCTGCTAAACTAGCTCAGACCTCATGCAATCCCCTCCCTGGTTTCATGTCCACAGCAGGTAGCAGAGATTGTGGCCGTCTGCCCTCAGGCTCTTTCTCCTCTAACTTCCCGGGAGTTAGTGGTTAGGAGGATTTTTTTCCCCCCACCCCCCACTTCCACTTTCACAACACTGCCCACACAACCCTCCCACACCCCTTCCCCCTCTACAGGTCTCTCTCTCTCTCTCTCTCTCTTCTCTCTCTCTTCTCTCTCTCTCTCTCTCTCTCTCTCTCTCTCTCTGTGGTGTGCCTGTGCCCCTCCCCCCTCTCCTTCTCCTTACTTCTCCAGGTAGAGTGAGTGGTGTGATTACCAGTGTGTAGACCAGTGTGTGTGGGTCCCTGCCCTTCCCTTCCTCTCCTCTCATCACTGTGTTGTTTTCCCATCTGTCTGCCTGCCTGTCTGCCTGCCTGCCTGCTTGCCCCAGTGCGCCCAGCGCCCTGACCCCCGGCCAGTTTACTGCAGTGTTTGCCTTTTGTTTTCACTTCAACACTTTTCCCTGCCCACCTGGCCTCCAATGGGGCAGGATGTGCACACGTGTGTGAAGTGTTAGCAGGTGTAAATGTGTGTGTGATTTGACAGGTGGTGGAGGGTCAGGCCTGGCCTGCTAGGCTAAGTAAGGGGCTGGCTGGCTTTGATGTGTCCCTCTGGCTGGTACTTACTTACTTACTTACCGCTGTACCTAGCCTACCCCCTGCCTGCCTGCCTACCTGCTTGCTGTGGCGGCAAGGGGATCTCCCTTCTACATAGGCATAGGCCTAGCTAGGGGCTGTCAACACTGGAGTGTGGTGTGTGTGTGTTGTGTTGGTGTTGGTGTCTGTCTGTGTATGTGCAGTTTTAAGAGCCCTGGAGTTTTTAGGCTCAAGACTGTGAAAAAAGTGTGCAGAAGACTCGACAACTTTGTTTTCAGTCTGTGCATCTGAGGAACTGTTCTTTCTTTTTTTTTTTTTTCTTTTTTTTTTTAAAAAAGGAAAAAAGATTCCAGTCTGTGTTTGCATGTGGTACAGGTAGGCTCAGAAAGGTTGTCTTGAAATGAGGAATTGACGATTTTATCCTCTCATCTGTTGGTGTTTTTAAAAAGAAAAAGTTTCTGGTTGTTTTTTTTTGGATCAAGGTGTAGTGGATGTTACTGTATGTAGACTTGGGCAATATTTGGAATAATGCTATTTGACACTTTTTTTGTGTGTGTGTTTGTTTTGACTTAGATGAATAACTGCTTACATGGTGAATCAGTGCAGAACATAGTTTGGCTCTTTTTGATTTCAGTGTCAGGTTGGTTTGTTTGCTTGTTTTTAGGAAAAAAAAGGTTTATATTTCATTCAGGACTCTGTGTGTGTGTGTGTGTGTGTGTGTGTGTGTGTGTGTGTGTGTGTGTGTGTGTGTGTGTGTGTGTGTGTGTGTGTGTGTTGTTCAGTATTGATCACTTGCTGCCTCTTTGCTTTTGAAGTGTGGTTGCTGGCAAATTTTTTACTGGCTGCTGCAAATTTGGCATGGTAGTGTAATGCTCCTTTGGTTTACAGTCAAATTTGGCATGGTAGTGTAATGCTCCTTGGTTTAGTCAAATTTGGCATGGTAGTGTAATGTTCCTTTGGTTTACAGCCAAATTTGACATAGTAGTGTAATGCTCCTTTGGTTTACAGCCAAATTTGGCATGGTAGTGTAATGCTCCTTTGGTTTACAGTCAAATTTGGCAAGGTAGTGTAATGCTCCTTTGGTTTACAGTCAAATTTGGCATGGTAGTGTAATGCTCCTTTGGTTTACAGCCAAATTTGGCATGGTTGTGTAATGCTCCTTTGGTTTACAGGCAAATTCGGCATTTAGTGTAATGCTCCTTTGGTTTATAGGCAAATTTGGCATAATAGTTTTGTACTTCATTGGTGTACTTTCCTGTCAAATTTTGCATAATTGTGTAGCAGTCCTTTGGTGTACTTTACAGTCAAACTTGGCATAGTTGTGCTTCTTTGGTTTACAGGCTGCCAAATTTGGCGTAGTAAGTATTGTAGTGTTCCTTTGGTTTACAGGTAAATTTGGTGAAGAGAGATTTATATTTCCTTTTCCAAACATGGATAGTTTATTTTATTAATTAATTAATTTATTTTATATTGTACCACTTAAAGTCATGGCAGATTTCTCTGCATGAAATTCAGGCTGCTCTCTCCTTAGAGAGTGTGCGCCACAAGAGCAGTGCCATCCCTTTTTTTTCTCTTTCTGTGTGCATCTATATTTGTTTCCCTACCACAGTGAATTTTTTTTAAAACAGAATTTTGCCAGGGACAACTCTCTTGTGCTGTGGGTTTTTTTTATTTATTTAAAACTTATCTGCGCTAAATAGTTATGTGTAACACACAGGACCTCAGTTTATTATCTCACCCAAAAGACTAGCACCCAGACCACCACTCATGATCAAACCACTACACATGTTTATGTATTTACCATTCCAAGGATGGAATTATTTTTCCCCTTTTTGGTGAAAAATGACCACGATAGCAGATCTTTCAATAGACATCAGGTGTAAAATGACCATAATGGCAGACCTGTCAATAGATATCAGGTGAAAAATGACCATAATGGCAGACCTGTGCATAGATATCAGGTGAAAACCATAATGGCAAACTGTCAACAGATGTCAGGTGAAAAATGACCATAATGGCAGACCTGTCAATAGATATCAGGTGAAAAATGACCATAATGGCAGACCTGTCAATAGATGTCAGGTGAAAAATGATTATAATGGCAGACCTGTCAATAGATATCAGGGGAAAAAAATAATGACCATAATGGCAGACCTGTCAATAGATGTCAGGTGAAAAATGATTATAATGGCAGACCTGTCAATAGATATCAGGGGAAAAAATTAATGACCATAATGGCAGACCTGTCAATAGATGTCAGGGGAAAAGTGACCATAATGGCAGACCTTGACGTTGTCAGTGAGTGGGTGAAAAGTGGTCCCTGGGGTCAGTGGAACTGTTGGCCTGTGTTTAGCCTACATGTATACAATGTGCTCTTTCTTATCTACCTCACTGTCAGTTCTCCAAGTCAAATACTGCCATTGAAATCCCCTTTAGATTTAGCTCACAAAGATACATTTCAGAATGGTTTCAAGGACTGGAAAGGGTGTCAGTGCTGTGTGTGTGTGGTGTGTGTGTGTGTGTGTGTGTGTGTGTGTGTGTGTGCGCGCGTCGCGCGCGCGTGCGTGTGCAGACGAGGTAGAAAATGGTGACTATGTATGTATGTGGTGTGTGGTGCGGTGTGGTGTGGTGTGGTGTGGAGTGGTGGTGGTGGTGGTGGTGGTGGTGGTGGTGGTGGTGGTGGTGGTGTGGTGGTGGTGGTGGTGGTGGTGGTGGTGTGTGTGTGTGTGTGTGTGTGTGTGTGTGTGTGTGTGTGTGTGTGTGTGTGTGTGTTGAAGAGGTAGAAAATGGTGACTATGTGGTGTGTGTGGGGGTGTGGTGGTGGTGGTGGTGGTGGTGGTGTGGTGGTGGTGGTGGTGGTGTGTGTGTGTGTGTGTTGTGTGTGTGTGTGTGTGTGTGTGTGTGTGTGTGTGTGTGTGTGTGTGAAGAACAAGAACAAGAGCAAGGTTTTATTTTTTAAAAAGCCCACAGGTTACCGGTATATAAAAATGACTGATTCAAGTGTGCACATTCATCACAATGGCAGTGAGCCAAATACATGTTCAGTCATCTCGCAACCACTAGGAAAACTAGAAAACATTCAGTTAATGAATTGGTTCAACATCTGAATATTTGAACAGAGAGAGAGAGAGAGAGAGAGAGAGAGAGAGAGAGAGAGAGGAGAGAGAGAGAGAGAGTTTTCCCACTTAGTTACAGAAAGAGTAAGGAAGGAAGCTTGGTGACAGTGAGGGTCTTAGCAATAAATCAGCCACCACACACATGTACACTCCCCTCCCCTCCCCCCCCCCCCCCCCCCAACCCCCACACACAACACACACACACACACACACACACACACACACACACACACACACACACACACACACACACACACACACACACATCTCCACCTCTGTGGACAGGCAGAAACAGGCAGGACTAATGAAGACAATATTTTCACCAGCTCTCTGACATGTATACTGTTCCTTGTCTCTCTTCCCCCCCCCCCCCCCTCCCCCTCCCCCCTCCCCCTCACCAGGGAGGTTGAAGCGAGTGGAGGGTAGGGGAGGGGGGAGGAGGAGGAACACATATGTATACTGCATGTATCGTGATGTAAAATACATAATATTAAGACTACATGACAGTAATCATGCATTACTGTTATAAGTATTGAGTTAGATACTTATGTAGAGGAATCAGATCTGTGTGTGTCATGAATTGTATTAATAGTAGAAGTAAATAATAATAATACATGGAATTTATATAGCGCTATATCTTGTAAAAAAAAAATCAAAGCGCTTGCATTCAACCTATACAACTCGCAAAGCAATCAATAACAATTAATAGTTTTTACTTTTAGTAAATTTGAATATACACACACACACACACACACACAAATGCACACATGCACACACTCACACACACGTGTGCACACACTTATTAAGGTTATACACTTTGGCAGGGTGAAGGGGATTTCAGATGTTGAAGGCAGGGACAGATAAGAGATGGAAACAGAAGGCAAAAATCGTGGGTTTGAAATAAGTGTGTCTTCAAGTTGAATTTAAAAGTGTCATAAGTAAGCTTTTTCCAGAGGGAAAGAGGAAGGTCATTCCAGATCGATGGATCAGAAATAGAGAAAGAGCAGCGGCCAACGCTAGATAGGTTGGATCTAGGTATTCTTAAGGACAAAGTTACAGTGAACAGTTAGATATGAAGAGGAATCAGAACTGTGCCATGTATTGCTGTAAGTATTTAGTTAGATATGAAGAGGAATCAGAACTGTGCCATGTATTGCTGTAAGTATTTAGTTAGATATGAAGAGGAATCAGAACTGTGCCATGTATTGCTGTAAGTATTTAGTTAGATATGAAGAGGAATCAGAACTGTGTCATGTATTGCTGTAAGTATTTAGTTGCATATGAAGAGAAATCAGAACTGTGTCAAAAACAGATGTTTTGAAGCAGACTTCTCACCAGTTTTTAGGGGATTGGGAATGGGTATAATCCATTGCTGAGCATTTGTTGTTATTGAGGAGGAAGGAGAAGGGGGGGGGGGGGATATGCTATAACTGGCTTCAGTCAAGATCTGGCTTCTGTGGTGTGGAGGTGTGTGTGTGGCTGGCTGTACATCAACAAAGGGTGGTGTGGTGCTAGTTCGAGCGGGGGGGGGGGGGGGGGGGGGGGGGATTGTGGACAAGGCAGCTCTGAGGGAGTTAGGACAAAGGCCTGCTTTAGTGACCTGTGGTCAGCGGGGTCTGTCTGTCCACTCTTGCATTGTTGCCTCTCAGTCCCTGATCCACTCCTGTGGCTGAGCTCTGCTGAGAGGGTCAGGTGGACAGACTGCTGCAGAGGAATTAGGGTCCCCTCCCAGGGGTGACTTGAATTACCTGTAGACAATAGGACTAGGCTTTTGGTAAGAGTATAGGAATGCCCATGTGGGTACCATAGAAACTTCCTTGTGAGGAGAGAGAGAGTGAAGGAGAATGAAGGAGAGAGAAGCCCAGTGGTTAAAGCAGCAGACTGATGATGTGAGGTCAGTCTGAAGGCTCAGGTTCAAGCTGCCTCAGAAATGACCGTTGGAGGATTTCCCACAGTGTTCACATCAGAACCAACTTCTTTCCCTGTAAGTCTTTCAGACAAGAAGTGGAGATCAAGGCTGTCACTGTTACTCTGACACCTCAACATAGCCACACATCAGAACAGTAGGACACACACACCACAGACGGATGTGGCAGGGGAAGAAAAAAGAAAAGGTCAGAGAGTAAGGGCTCCTGGTCAGCAGCATTGGTTGGCCACCAGATCTCTACATGCAGACACGATATGTGAGCAGGTTTGAACTCCCAGCTAGCATGCACCATTGCCTAACCATGTGGGCAGCAAGGTCAAGGTTGTGGGCAGCAGCAGTGGTTGGTCTTTCCGTGTGGACAGCCATTTGTTAAGAAAGCAAATCAATGCTTATTCAATGTACCATCTGGAAACAAAAATTTGATTTGATTTGATTTGATGATTCCCGTTGTGGATTGGCGTTGATGCTGTTTGTAACAAAGCTGACAGCTCTAGAAACATGATCCGTAAATCCTGCACTCTCTGTAGGACCTTGATTTAATTAAGGTCATGAGACTGAGTCCTGACTGAATAACTACCCTCCCCCCCCCCCCCCCCAAACAAAAACCCAGCTGAAAGAGAGATGTGTTAGAGAAGACTTGAAATCAAAGGGTATACATGACTATATATCTTGCAGGGTTAGTTAATACGCTGTGACGATGCTTGGACACTTGCTGCAACATTCTTCAGTTAATTATTCTCTGTCTGTTGTGTCGGCATTTTAGTTATAGGCCTGATGCTGCACTCCTTCCCACCATTGTGTAAATATTGCCACCAATAGAAATCTTTTCAGTCAATAACAGTTTTTTTTCCAAATAAACACACACATGTTCATGCACAGACACACACAGACACGCAGACACTCAGACACACAGACACACAGACACAGACACAGACACAGACACAGACACAACACACACACACACACACACACACACACACACACACACACACACACACACACACACACACACAATCTGGAAATAAAATTTTCACTTGACTTGAAACACACAGACACGCAGACACACACACACACACACACACACACACACACACACACACACATACACACACACACACACACACACACACACACACACACTGACTCCCTCACTTACACCAGCCTTGCAGTGCCTTACCATGTAACAATCTTGCCTTTATCCCAGTAATATTGTCTATATTCCAGTCATCTTGTCTGTCTATATTCCAGTCATCTTGTCTGTCTATATTCCAGTCATCTTGTCTGTCTTTATTCCAGTCATCTTGTCTGTCTTTATTCCAGTCATCTTGTCTGTCTTTATTCCAGTCATCTTGTCTTTATTCCAGTTTCTTGTCTTTATCCCAGTCATCTTGTCTTTATTCCTGTCAAGATGGCTGTAGTAACTATGTAAAGTGGTCGGTCATACTCATAGGCACTGGAGCAGAGAGAAAGAGAGAGGCTGTGAGGAAAGAGAGGAAGATAAGCGATGTCATTGGTTGAACATTGCATGAGCACAAGGTCACTTAGTGTGGGCAAAAGCACAGGTCTTCAGAAGAGTAGGCCATTTTGTGCTGGTAGGAATGAATGACAAAATTTCAAAAATGCATGCACTCGGGTGTCATATTATTTTAGACACCATCCTTGAAGTTGGAATGCGGCTACCTAAATGGTGGGGTAAAAAATGGGGCATACCTAGGAGTTCTAGTTGAGGAATGGAAAAAAATAGTGTAAGTAGGATGAGGAACTTGTGTTAGTGGTCAGAGTGTGTACAGTGCATTGAGCGCTGTTCTGCAGCAAGCACACACACAGCAGGTCTGTGGCCCACTGCACTGGTCTACAGCCAGGCCGGGTGTCACTAATGGGATCACTCTTCACTGTCTATGCCTGCAGGCTGGCAGTCACAGATCCCTCTCTCCCTATTTTTCCTTTTTTCTGTTGTGCATGTTTGCATTCCAGCCTGTGTTGCAAGTGTGTGTGTGGAATGTCCAGCTTGTCCTTGCTGTGGCTTCCTCCTTCCTCCTGTGCTGTGCTGTGCTAAGCTTGTAGGACCAGGCCCTGTGGAGGGACATGGTGAATGCTGCTCACACGCGTCATGTCACGTCACAGCGTTTCATGGCCTGGCCTTCTTTCTCTATTGGTGGCCTTCAGGCATTGTGGACTGTACAGATTACATGTAGACATGTGTATGTAGGGTAGACTGGGAGTCTGGGGGACGTGGTTTGGATAGTTGGTATTCATGTTTGTCACATACATGCATACAATATACATGCAGCGCGCGTGCGCGTGTGCCCCCCCCCCTCCCCCCACACGCACGCACACACACACACACACACACACACACACACACACACACACACACACACACACACACACACACACACACACACACACACACACACAACACTGTCTCTGTCTCTGTCTCTCTGTCTCTGTCTCTCTGTCTCTGTCTGTCTGTCTCTCTCTCTCTCTGTCTCACCCCCCCCCCCCCTCTCTCTCTCACCCCCCCTCTCTCTGTGCACCCCATAAATCAAACAACAGTGACTGAGTCAGTTTGAAGTCTTCCCAACAGGAGAACTTTGTGACCTGGGGAGAGTGGAAAGTGCACATGATTTTCTGACAGTCTTGTACTCTGTAAGCATTTCAAAGCTAAGAAACACCTTCAAAATTAATGGAACGATTCTGCGTTTTATTTGTTTATCAACTCCTTAGACCTGGCAATTTAGCACTCAACCCCCCAGACTGTTGGCAAAACACTGTGATCGCTGACCACCTAGCCGAACGCCAGGGAGAGAGAGGTTTGAACCGCAGCCCATCAGATAGCCCCGTGATGTCTAGAGAGAAGTTCTTCTCTGGTGGTCACTGCTCTAAGTCTGTCTTGTTTTTTTTCTTTGCTGCTGAAAAAGATGGGGGTGGGGGTGGGGGGATGTTAGAAGAATGACTGTGTTTGCTGTGTGTATGCACACGTACATGAATGTTGAATGTGTTGTATTTTGGTGTGTGTGTGTGTGTGTGTGTGTGTGTGTGTGTGTGTGTGTGTGTGTGTGTGTGTGTGTGTGTGTGTGTGTGTGTGTGTGTGAAAGTCAAAGTCAAAGTCAAGGTCAAAGTCAAAATTTTATTTCCAGATGGTACATTGAGTAAGCAATAACTTTGCTTTTTGTGTGTGTGTGTATATGTGTGTGTGTTCTTAGTGTATCTCATTCCCCCCCGCCCCACACTCTCTCTCTATGTCTCTCTTTCTCTGTCTCTCTCTCTCTGTCTCTCTCACATACACACAAGGGGCAATATAATACACAGACAGTGTTAAAAAAAAAGAAGAAATAAAAAAGAAGCAAACTGGTCAGAGTGGTTCAAGAAGGGCTACAAGGGAGTGACTTCAGTTTGAATGTTCAACGTCATGTTTCTTTTATTGAACATTTACTACGGCAGTACATGAATTTCAGCGCTGGATCTCGCAACACTGTAGGATGGGATGGGACGTGATGGGTAACAGGTCTCTGCTGTGGCTGTTTGGGGTTGCTGTACTCTGTGTCATTGTCAGCCTCTTTTTTTTTTTTTTTTTTTTTTTTTTACTGCTGAAAGGAGGCAGGGAGAGAGAGAGACGCAAACGCAAACGCAATTTTATTTAACGAGGGTAATAGATTAAGTAACAAGACTTTTTTTCATCCAGCCCTCATAGAAAAGAAAGAGAGAGAGAGAGAGAGAGAGAGAGAGAGAGAGAGAGAGAGAGAGAGAGAGAGAGAGAGAGAGAGAGAGAGAGAGAGAGGGGGGGGTTTGTGTGTGTGTGTGTGTGTGTGTGTGTGTGTGTGCATGCATGTGTGCGTGTGTGTGTGTGTGCATGTGTGCGAGTGAGTGTATGCACATGTAGATGCGTGCATGGATCCACATATGATAGAGCATGCTTGTAGTTGAAGTGGAAGGTATTTGTCTATTTTCATGTACACATAGATGGGGTTTGCCTCGAAACAGTAACAAGGTAGTCTTCCCAGCCTGTGTCCAGAGAGTTCAGATCCCAGTCAGTGACACACTGTCCCTGCGTGACAGGGCCAGAGTAAGCAGTGTAGTTGACATGTGTTAGACATCATTACATGTATTTATTCCCACTTGAAAAGACAGGTAGACTACGGTCGCCACAGCGTGTAATTTTGTCTAGTGTAGGGTAAACTGAAGGCTCACACAGGATTCAAGGTTGTTGTTAGCCTCTAGGACTGTCTGTCTCGTCAAACACGTGCACGCACGCATACACACACGCACGTTCTCACACACGCACACATGCACGCACACACGCATGCACGCACACACACTTTACGAAATTGTATACACACGGGGACTGGATGTAAAAAAGCACATGAATGCTTATTCCATTATCCTTGAAATAAAAGAATTAAAAAAAAAAACATACAAACAAAAAACCACACACACACACACACACACACACACACACACACACACACACACACACACACACACACACACACACACACACACACACACACACAGAGCCAGCATGAGTATACATGTCCTTGCTGTTGTATTGAGAGCACGAGACAGTACATAACAACATAGTGCAGTTGGCAAAACGTGTTCCTAAATGAATGTCATACAGATGGTGTTCATATCACAGCTGTGTTCATTGTACAGTTGGCAAAACATGTTCCTAAATGAACATCATACAGATGGTGTTCATAGCTGTGTTCATTGTACAGTGGGCACGTCTTTGTAAATGAAGTTCATACAGATGGTGTTCATAGCTGTGTTCATTGTGCAGTTGGCAAAACGTCTTTCTAAATGAACTTCATACAGATGGTGTTCATAGCTGTGTTCATGGTACAGTTGGCAAAACGTCTTTCTAAATGAACTTCATACAGATGCAGGAGACTGCAGGGACGTGAAGTATTTCTCAAGCAGTGACTCATCCTTAGATATAGAATATAGCTAAACAAAGTAGACATCAGTATTTGATGTAAGAGCCAGAGGTGACATTGTGTCATGTCACTGACAGTACAGACCAAAAAAAAAAAAAATACATGGAATTTATATAGCGCTATAATGTAAAAACAAATCAAAGCGCTTGCATTTGACCTACACAACACACAAGCAATCAACAACAAAATATAGTTTCAGCAAATTTGAATGTACACACACACACACACATGCACGCACACACACACACACATGCACACACACACACACCACACACACACACACACACACACACACACACACACACACACACACACACACACACACACACACACACATATATATACACACTCACACACATATATACACACTCACATGCGCGCGCACACTTAAAAAGGTTATACACTTTGGCAGGTAGATGTTGAAGGCAGGGACAGATAAGAGATGGAAACAGGAGAAAATCTTAGGTTTGAAATAAGTGTGTCTTCAGGCTGGATTTGAAAGTGTCACAAGTGGGCTTTTGCTGGAGGGAGAGAGGAAAGTCATTCCAGATCGATGGACCAGAAACAGAAAGAGCGGCAGCCAACGGTAGATATGTTGAATCTAGGTTTTCTTAAGGACAAAGTTTCTGCGGCCGAGCAGAGGGAGTGAGAAGGTGTGTACAAGTGAAGACATTAGCAGACCATAGCAGACAGTTGATACTTAATGCTGTTGTCATGGCAGCTGAAAAGTGACACTTTGGACTCTCTGTGGTGAAGAGTTGAGGGGGGGACTGGGGGTTGTTTTCACCCCCCCCCCCCCCCCCCCTTTTCTAGGCATTGCTTTTATCACTGATCATTTACACTGAGCCCAGGTTGAAATGAGGACTGTGTGGGAGGGGTTGTGTTGTATGTATCCTGTTTCTTTCCCTCATCCACTGAGATTTTACTGTGTAGAACTTCTGTATCTTATTTCTAGGTATAAAGGACAACCTCTTCCTCTTTTCTTTCTTAGTTTGAGATCTGGTGGCTTTCTTTTTGGTCAGTTGATTACAGTAAGACTAAGAATTGGAATGATCTCAGTTATTTTTAAGCAACTGTTTTAGAGTTTGTTGTTGTTGTTAGTTTGTTTTGTTTTTTCCCAATCTATGGGTGGAAGACCAAAGTTGCAAGATGTGATGGAGAGTGTGTATGGATGGAGTAGCATGCACTGTGATATCTCCCCTCCTCCCTTCGCCTGCCTTTCTCTATGTGCTGATGAGGTCTGGAGCCGTCAGGTTGGTTGGGGCTGGGGGTTCAGATCCTTTTCCTCCATGTGACTTGAAGAAGGGAGGGGGTGATGTGGGTCCTGCTTAACTCCTGATATGAGCAGTAGAGTAACAGTAAGAGTACTTACAGAGCTCTGTGTCAACAGGATTGGAGTAGTTCATTCAGTGGTGAGGTAAGACAGGCTATTGAGGTAAGGCAGGCAAGACAGGCTTTTGAGGTAGGCAAGACAGGCTGTTGAGGTAAGACAGGCTATTTAGGTTGGTAAGACAGTTTATTGAGATTGGTAAGACAGTTTATTGAGGTGGTAAGACAGGCTATTGAGGCAGGTAAGACAGGCTATTGAGGCTGGTAATATAAGACAGGCTATTGAGGCTGGTAAGATAAGACAGGCTATTGAGGTAGGAAACATGCTGTTGAGGTAAGACTGGCTGCTTAATCAGTGGTGAGGTAAGACATTTTATGAATGGGTCACACCTGGCGTGTGGACATGGAAATACAGGTAACATGCCCTGCAGCTGTCCTCAGGTGATGACACTGACAGATGACCGCCTGAGAACATCGCCCCTGACCAGATGTGGCCATTTCCTTGACATTCGTCAGGCAGTCAATCAGTCTGTCTGTCTGTCTGTCTGTCTTTCAGTTAGTCAGTCTGTCGGTCAGTCACTAAGGTGGTGAGGGATGGGGCAGTGGACAGTGATAGACAGGTGGTCAGGCCTCCAGACAGTGAGCACTCCAAGGTGACATTGAAGTCTGTGTTTTTGGGCTGTCCACCAGGATGTAGGCAGACAGTGTCGGCATGGCTGATAGGCTGTCATCTGGTGTGCTGGTGGACATCAGTTTTGTTTGTTTTTGTTTGAGATTACATTAAAGTCCCAGTGGAATCATCCGATTTAGGGACTGTGGCAGCAAGTCATCCCACTTCGGCACCTCAGGCCACCCCAAAAATAGTAAAATTCTATGAAGCAACTGACAAGATTTACAACACTGCATACACACATGGACTGAATGTAAAAAAGCACATGAGTGCTTATTCCATTATCCTCAAAATAAAAGAATGAATAAACAAATAAGTTCACTACACTACACTAAAAGCATCAGTCATTCGCTTTGCACTGCAGAACTACCCTGAGCAACACTGGAACTAGGAGCTAGCCTATGACAAGATGTTTGACTGTCTGTGCTGTGTGGCGTTAATTAATCACCCACACCTACACTACAGCTCTCTCTCTCTGTGTCGGCACTCTGAAGTACAGTGCCTCCTGTCCTCGCTTCAGTGGGCAGGGTGCAGGCAGGGTCTGCTGTCAGTGCTGGTAGGTTGGTTGGTAGACAGACACAGCTCTACACTACACTGAGGTGACACTGACACTGTTATTACTCACTGTCTAGTGGGGGGACTGGGGGTGAAACCAGACACCACTCAGTCCTCAGCACTCACCTTCTGTTAAAATAAACTGCCTTCTTTCTTCGTTCTCTGCTCTGTTTGATTCAGATCTATCCCCCCCCCCCCCCCCCGTTTTTCTTCCCAGCTCCCCACTCCTACCCCCATTCATACCCGGAAAGTTGAGGAATGCGATGGAATCCCCAGATATGTTTGTGTCTGTGTGGCGACAACTTGTACAATGGAAACCTCACCCCCCCTCCCTCCCCTTCCCCTAATACTGCATGTGAAGACTTTGCTGTGTGGACAGATGGATTAGAATGGTTGTGTGTGTGTGTGTGTGTGTGTGTGTTGTGTGTGTGTGTGTGTGTGTGTGTGTGTGTGTGTGTGTGTGTGTGTGGCTTGCAGTAAAATCCTAGTTAAGGGTTCTCAGTAGAGCACAGCATTATTTTCAGAGGGTGTTTGGGGGGGAAGCCCACAAAGGGAAGTCAGTGCTGATGGCTTTGCTGTGTAGGTGTGTGCAGGTGTGTGTGTGTAGGTGTGGATTAGTTTCCCCCGAAACACCTGATGTAAGTAAGTTTATTAATCAAGTAGTGAAAGCAGTGTTGAGGAAGGTTGGGGTGTTGTGTGGAAAAGTTTCCCTGAAACACCTGATGTTAGTTAGTTAATTAATGAAGTAGTGACAGCAGTGTGAGCAAGGTTGGGGTGTTGTGAGGAGAGCGTGTGAGGGTCTGTCCCATAGAAAGAGCCACATCTGCACTGAAATCATCATGAGCTAGGCTTTCAGTTACTTTTTGGATGACATTTCTGTCATTGTTTTTGTTATATTTGAAAGCTGATTGGAGTGGAAAGTTCAATATGAACAGTCAAGGGTTGGTACAACTTGTGTGGTTTTTTTTGTTCTGTACTTGCAGCTAAAGAAAATTTTCTGGAGGATACTGACGCTTGATTGTGGACATTTTCACTTGTGTTTGGATATATTTGTGCAGTCTGTCTAATTGCACAGTTATCCTGAAGATCTTGGACTCTAAAATAAAAAAAACCCAAACAACTGAAGTAACCTACAGTAAATGAATGAGGGATTTCTGTACTTCACACATCCTTGAAGTGTTTTTGATGCTTTTTTTTTCTCCCTGTTCTCATATTTCAGTGGAACTGCAAACTGGCTAAAGAGCCAAATCAAGTTGTGTCTCGCCCAGTGAAGTAACGTGTCTCACACTGTAAAGTGCTGTATCTCATCCTGTAAAGTGCTGTCTCTCACTCTGTAAAGTGCTGTGTCTCATTGCATAAACTGCTGTGTCTCACCCTGTAAAGTGCTGTGTCTTATTGTGTAAAGGGATGTGTCTCGCCCTGTAAACTGTCTCCCTGAGGACCACCATCAAAGTGTCTCACACGTTTGCCTTCAAACTGTGTAAACATCTGGTCACATGAACCATAGAATTTGAATGGAAAAAGAAGTTTCACTGGAAACCTATCGGTGAGGACAAAGGGGAAGATGTGCAGTGTGACCTAGCTGTGAAGCAGCGGTGGTGAGGATAGAACTAGAAGGGGAACCAGCTGACAGGTCACATACACACACACACACACACACACACACACACACACGTTGGTGTGACAGTGGACACAGCAGTGGTTCTGTGATGTTGAAGACAGTTCAAAGAAAAAACGTGGGCTAAAAAACCAGGAGTTGAGTGCTGCGACAATGGACCCAGCAGTGGTGGTGTCTTGTTATTGAAAGACAGGGGGGGCAGTAAAGAAATTAACTGCCAAATTTTTAAACAAGTCTGCGTGACAATGGAGGAGGAGTGTGAGGAGAGGTGGGAGAACTCCCACCCCCACCAACCCTACCTCTTCTCCCCGGGCAACAGCATGGAGAGTCTTTCCAGCATTCCGGAGGGCAGAGCCACCCCCTCCTTCCCCAGCATGGAGAGTCTCTCCAGCATCCCGGAGGGGCGGGCCACCCCCTCCTCCCACTTCCTCCATACCACCCGACGCGCCACCACCACCACCACCACCCACCGCCACCAGCCCCCCACCCCCACCAGGGACATCAGTGACGCCCGGCCCTGGCACGCCAGTCTGCGGCGACAGAACAGCGCTCCCCAGCTGGAACGCCACGACAAACCGCAACGCAGCAGCAACAGACAACGGCTGGGAAGTGCGGAATCGGCACGCAGTCACCACCACCACGCCAGTTCCGAGTCAGTGAATGGGGACAGTGGAGGAGGCTCCAGGACGTCCAGGTGCCCGGCCTGTTCCGCCCACCCCCACGAAGAAGCCGACCCCTACAGTTCAGGCCGAACCTCGCCCGCCGTGCTGGGTCAGAAGAAACACAGCACGCGCAGAAGCGGTCAGCAGCGGGTCAGTGATGACCTCCTTCAGACCCACGGGTCCTCCAGTCATGGGGCTGAGCGGAGAAAGTCGCATGGGGGACAGTCATGGCTGGAGAGGAATAACAACAGTGAAGAGGACGTGGCGGTGAGAAGGAACAGGCACACAGGGGACAGTGCTGTCCACAACTCAGGGGATGGCGGGGGGTCAGAACTCGCCCACCACTCAGGGAGAAGGAAAAGTGACAGACAGAGTCATGACAGTGGATCGAGTGAGGGCGGTGTGGCAGGGCAGCATGTGGCCAAGAGACTGTCCCACAGAGCTCCCCCTGGCCTGGACTCTGACAGACACAGGGAGAGACGGCCCTCAGGGGACAGTGAGGGGGGAGGGCCGGAGCCCCATGCACCCCCTGTCAGGAGACACAGTGACAGGTTCTCCCCTCACCCCTCCTCTCTTCCTGGGCAGAACACTGCCAGGAGGAAAAGTGAACGGCTGGAAAGACGGAGTTGCAGTGGACATTTAGAATCCCAGAGTAAACCCTTAGAAAGACGAAGCAGTAGTGGACATTTAGAATCCCAGAGTAAACCCTTAGAAAGACGCAGCAGCAGTGGACCCTTAGAATCCCACAGCAGACCTCAGGAACGCAGTCTCAAACCTTTTGCGAAGTCCTCTAAGGGAGTGTTGATTTTGCACACCAAAGGCAGCGGTCACTCCAGATCCTCTGGCAGGAGCAGTCTGGGCAGCTCTGACAAGAGGCCTAAAGTGTCATACCACAGGCAGGCCTCACACGAAGGGCCTCCACACCCCCCTTTGAGAAGTCGTAGTGGTTACTTTGATCTGGACAAGGCACTGCAGGAGAAAGCGCGTCAGGAGAAGGCACTTGATGATGGCCAGTCAGCTCATGGAGTATCTGACCAGGTAAACAGTGATGCCTGAATTACAGTAATAATCATAATGTAGGGCATTTATATACTGGTGCTGAATCTTGTACAGCAAACAAATCAAAGCACCTGAATGTGTGGACAGTCTGTTGTGACTGAAGGGGAGCTCAAATTGGGAGTCATATTTTCTTCCATCTTTGTAAATGTTAGAAATAGATTACTCTCTGCTCTGTAGATCTATCTATCTATCTATCTATCTAATCTATCTATCTATCTATCTATCTATCTATCTATCTATCTATCTATCTATCTATCTATCTATATATATATATATATATAAAGGAAAAAGTCAGTATGAAACTAATACTTTTGCATTTCTGTTTTCGATCTCTGTCCACCTGTCTATCTGTCTGTCTGTCCAGCTGTAGATAGGAATTAAACTGTATTTGGGTATGGGTTTTAGATTTTTGTTTGCTTATAGTCTATTTTACTGCTAAAGCCACCAGTGGACTGAAAGAGGCCTCGTAACCTCAGGGTTATCACTACATCATGAATACACGTGCTGTGTTCCTTCCTTCATGTCTGTAGTGCTGGTGACTCGCCACAGAGATGGTGGGGGCGGTGTTGGGTGGCTGGCCTAGCTAGCTACAGAACAGAAAGCTAATCTGATTGGCTTTGCCTGAGTGGTTCCATTGTGGCCCCAGCCTGAGTAGTGAGGCAGGCAGGCAGGCAGGCAGGAATGGGGCCACGCCATCATGTCATTACTGACATGTCGTGTATAGTTCAAGGTGGGGGTCACCTTATTGCTAAATGGGGGTGGTATGTAGGTTGTAGACGCCGGCGTCATGCTTCCCTGGGCTTCCTTCTCCTCCTCCTTCTCCTCCTCCTCCTCCTTCTCCTCCTCCTCCTCCTCCTCCTCCTCCTCATGAATGAAGGGAAATGACCCACAGCAGGTTTAAGTCTTGACCACTCCTTGATGAAGACTTGACCACCCCTTGGCCCCGCCCCTGCTTTTGTGTCTTTTGGGGCGAGCGTATCAGCCATTGGAATGGATTAGGTCTGAAGAACCACAAAGCTGGACTGGTTTTTGTTGTCTTGTAAAAAAAAAAAGAAAAAAAGGAGGCTATGGTGTGTGTGTGTGTGTGTGTGTGTGTGTGTGTGTGTGTGTGTGTGTGTGTGTGTGTGTGTGTGTGTGTGTGTGTAGGGACCTCATTGAAGATGATCATTTTTAATGCTGCCATGCCTGTAAGATTTAATTAACTGACTTTAAAAACAACAATAAAAAAACAACACCTCATCATATATACACAAATAAAAACCATGTTGCCAGGAGATTTCCACAAAAGTGGGATGAATTGAACTAAAAAAAAAAAATGTTAGTTTGAAAAGAAAATCTGAAAATTTTGCTGTTTAAATTCTTGAAGTATCAAAAAGTGTTGGAAATAAAGAAATAAAAATTCTGAAATTTGTTCTTTTTGCACTTTTGTGATTTTTTACTTCTAGTTCCCCCTATGAGGGTAAGGTAGGGTGGAGAGTAAAGGGTAAGGTGTGTGTGTAGGAGGGGTGGGGTGGGGGAGCGAAGGAAAAAGTTGGATGGCAGAAGGTCAGTGAGGCAGATGGGATAAGTTGAAGTTAAGCTATTCACTGAGGCATGTGAAGCGATAGGTGTGTGTTGTGTGTGTGTGTGTGTGTGTGTGTGTGTGTGTGTGTGTGTGGTGTGTGTGTGTTGTGTGTGTGTGTGTGTGTGTGTGTGTGTGTGTGTGTGTGTGTTGTGTGTGTGTGTGTGTGTGTGTTGTGTGTGTGTGTTGTGTGTGTGCGTGTGTGTGTGTGTGTTGTGTGTGTGTGTGTGTGTGTGTGTGTGTGTGTGTGTGTGTGTGTGTGTGTGTGTGTGTGTGTGTGTGTGTGTGTGTTGTATATATATGTGTGTGTGTGTGTTTGTGTGTGTGTGTTGACAGCTTTCTCAGGGTAGGAGCATGCCATGTTATGTCAGAAGATAAAATACAAAAAAAAGGAATAAAAAATAAAAAATAAAAATAAAAATGTCAGAAGTCCAGGCACAAAGGGAAACTAGTGGGGGGGGGGGGGGGGGGGGGTGTCATTGTGGACTGAGTGTGGAGTGACAACAGTGTGTGGTGGTGATGACAGCACATGTTCCTCATGTCTCATCGTAGCCCTTCATATCATAGACAAATGGGAAAATGCTGCATCAAGCTTGTTTGATTATATGTATTTAATATATGCTACTTTATGCAGGCAACAAGCGCCCCTCCCTCCCCTCTTCTCTTCTCAACCTTTGGTGCCAAGACTTGTGCTCGTTTATCCACCATAAAGGCTCTGCATTCTGTGTGGTGATGTCTTTAGAAACATGTGACCAGTGTGCATGCATTCTTCAGTCTTGTCAGTCTGTTCCAAACGGCACAGAAAGGCCTACTCTTTTATAAGATGGGATAGGTTTTAACATATGTGTGTTTGAGAGATAGTCTGCATGATTTTGCACACTGGACTTTGGTTTCAATAGTCTCATCCAAACTTTCTGGGGAGGGGAGTTGGTACTGATGTTAACTCCAGGGGAAAAAATTCTGTCGAACAGGCATATCAGTGGTGGTTTTTATACTGCCCTTGAATTGAACCCGGGTTATGAGCTCAATACTCTAACCACTAGGCTATCCCCACCCCCACCCTGTGCGTGTGCACGCAAAAGTTTTATATTAAATGTAACGGAGTGGACATTGGCCTATGTGATGTTCCATCTCTGCGCAGCTTCTTGGCTGGGCACAGCTAACCAGTTAGGATGTGACCTCTAAAATGAGGTAGCATAAATTCTACCGTTCACCATGAAGGCAAAGAGTATGCAACAGAGGGTTGTCGACCACCACCCAAGCATCACACAATACGCAGGTGTTTCCAAATTAAGTAACACAATGCAGCCACAGTGCTCTGATCGCATGGGAAGTAATCTACTTACCACCCCATCACATAAACAAATGGATTCTGGATTCTACTCCTCCTGGCCTTTGTGGGATAGTGTCATGTTTTGTGTTGTCTGTCCTTGACGGCCCTGTGATGACAGTTGAAAAACATCAACACTTGTGACTGTGAGTGATGAGTATTGTTCTCCACATTGTTGTTGTTGACCCCATAGTTCATCTGAACACAAAGGAAGAGGGAGGAGGTGGTGGTGGGGAGTGGGGGAGGGGGGAGAACTGAGCATTACGTGAACAATTCCAAAGACTTCTAACCCTTTTGATCTTTGTACAGACCTGTCTTTTTAATATCTCTCTACTCCCATTTGTCTTCTGTGTAAGTTTCAGTCTGTATAGATTTGCATGCCATCCATCAATTAAATGATAACAGGCTTCTTGTTGCCTAACTGTACACCCTTTGGTGTGGGGCTGTAGTGCTGTGTGGGTAAAATAAAATAAAATAAATAAAATAAAATAAATAAACCCTTTGGTGTGGGGCTGTAGCGCTGTGTGGGTAAAATAAAATAAAAATAAATAAAATAAAATAAAATAAATACACCCTTTGTGGTGGGGCTGTAGCGCTATGTGGGTAAAATAAAATAAAATAAAATAAAATAAATAAAAATAAAATAAAATAAAATAAAATAAATAAAAATAAAATAAATACACCCTTTGTTGTAGGGCTGTAGCACTGTGTGGGTTTGGAGAGGAAAGTGAGGGAGTGTTGATCAGTGATGGTGGTGTGAGGTGAGATGGTGGGGGAGTTCAGGGAGGGAATGGTCAGCTGTGGTCAGTGATGGCAACTGTCATTCATGTGGCCAGTATCATAGGGTCAGTTGTGATCAGTAATGGCACATGTCATTCTTTTGGTCAGTATCACAGGGTCAGCTGGTAATAATGGCAAATGTCTCATTCAGTTCATGTGGCCAGTGTCATATTTTTACATCGGGTAGGTTTTTTGTCCCAGGAAACATTTTGTTAACGATGATGTATATATCTATATATATTTAGAAACAGAAGAGTTTTGAACCTGTTTCTGATCTGTCGTCCCTCATGCAGACCTGTCCTTTGTTGAACATGGTTGACATGACACGGGTGTGATGAATGTAAAAGCAGAATGGTGTTATTTTTAACACACAGCATAACACAGATACTATAGTATTTCTTGCTCCATATTTTATGGTCACCTGTCTTCGTTGTATCTGACTAGTGAGTCAGGATGACAAGCAAGTTGTGTATATTGATTGATGGACACTGAATGAGATCTTTAAGGTGTAGAATTATTATATTGATATTGAATGATGGAGATATTTAAAGATTAAAACAAACATTTAGAACTTTTACTGTGTTCACCATCACAGGACAAATCATTAGAGAAACAAGAATTTACTGTGTTCCTCACAACAGTTAATTAAAACAACCATCTCAGTCCTGTGTGACAGGCACTGGAGAGAGAGAGAGAGAGAGAGGGAGGGAGGGAGGGAGGGAGGGAGGGAGGGAGGGAGGGAGGGAGGGGAGAGAGAGAGAGAGAGAGAGAGAGAAGAGAGAGAGAGAGAGAGAGAGGAGAGAGAGGAGAGAGAGAGAGAGAGAGAGAGAGAAAGCCATTCCTAAGTCACAGGTCTAACCAGAGGATAATTCTCTGGGGTGTCCAGAAAAACCATCTCCAACAGTTTTGTGTGTTGTATGTTACCAGAGTATTTACTTGATTTGCAGTGTTCAGAAAAAAATCTTCAACTGTGTTGTGTGTTACCAGAGAATAATGATACGCAGTGTCCAGAAAACCCCATCTCCAACTGTGTTTTGGGTTGTGCGTTACCAGAATATAATGATTTGTGGTAACATCTCCAACAGTTTTCCATGTTGTGTATTACCAGAGGATAATGGTTTGTGGTATCCATAAAAAACACGTTTTAGACAGTTTTCTGTGTTTTGTATTGCTAGAGGATTTTGATTTGTGGGTGTCCAGAACCCCCCCCCCCCAAATATTTTTCCATGTTGTGTATTACCAGTGTTCCACTTGCAGTGTCCAGTGAAACATCAACAATGTGTGTTGTCTGTAAAGGTGTCCCATAACCTATGTGGTCATAGAGGAGTGAGGTGTCAGAGACCTCAGCTTCTTTAGGGGCCAGCATATTGAGGGCAGCGCCCATCTCCTCTCCTCGCTGTTTTACCTTCCCTGACCCTTAAAGAGGGCAGGTACCCATTTACAGATGGGTGAACTAGGGGCACTGCACTAAAGCCAAGGTGTGCAGACGGTCACCCATCCATTTGTTAACATGCTCGATGCTGCTTAACCCTCTTGCATTTGGATTCTCTGAACACAGATTGCCCCAAGATTTCGCATTCCATCACAAAATCAGGTCAGGCACACATGCTCGCTTGCATTTTCCTCCTTCTAAGTACATACCAGCAGCTATAATTACTTCCAGACTCTCACCACACGTTTGTGCCCACTGGCTTGATAGAGCTTTGGCATGTGATAGCAATCAGTGAAGTCACTGCGTGATGGAAATCTACTGTGTGTAAATCCAGGCAAATCTGGGGCTAGGATACAGGTGGGGGTGGGGTGGGGTGGGGGGTGGGGGGGTTGGATTATTTAATCCCGTGAAATCCCAGTTCAGGACTAAGACGGTTAACCATAGCTGGAGGAAAGCAAGTGCTCTGACCACTGAGCTATCCAGTCCCCATCTCGTGTTGTTTGCTACCAGAGAATGATATCTTGCGGTGTCCAGTGAAACATCTGCATCAATGTCGTGTGTTACCAGCGAATAATAACTTGCAGTGTCCACTGAAACATCCCCAACACTGTCATGTGCTGTGTGTTACCAGAGAATGATAACTTGCGGTGTCCAGTGAAACATCTGATCTCCAGCAATGTTGTGTGTTGTGTGTTACCAGCGAATAATAACTTTTAGTGTCCAGTGAAACATCTGCAACACTGTGTGTGCTGTGTGTTACCAACGAATAATAACTTTTAGTGTCCAGTGAAACATCTGCAACACTGTCGTGTGCTGTGTGTTACCAGAGAATGATAACTTGCTGTGTCCAGTGAAACATCTGTATCAATGTGTGTTGTGTGTTACCAGAGAATAACACAACTTGTGGTGTCCAAAAAAACCCCAACAAAAAAAAACCACAAAACTTTTGGTGTCCAGTGAAACATCTGTATTAATGTCATATGTGGTGTGTGTTGCAGGCCAAGTCGGAGGATGAGGTGGAGACAGAGCGGCAGTGGCTGGAGGCAGAGCAGGTGTGGCTGGTGCACAAAGGGGGCTTCACCGCCGCCAGACTGCAGCCAGGGGGCGCCACCAACACCGACAGCAGCAGCATCAACATCAAGCTGGACAGCGGGAGGTGCTCACTGTGGAGGAGGAGGATGTGGAGAAGGTGGGTAGTGTGTGTGGGGTGGGGGGGGATGGTGTGTGTGTGTGTGGGGGGGGGATGTGTGTGTGTGTGTGTGGGGGGGGGGGATGTGTGTGTGTGTGTGTGTGTGTGCATGCTGTGTGTGTGTGTGTGTGTGTGTGGTGTGTGTGTGTGTGTGTGTGTGTGTGTGTGTGTGTGTGTGTGTGTGTGTGTTTATTTTTTATTTCAGGGCTGATTTAATAAGCACTCATGTGCTTTAAAATTTTTTTTTTTTTTTTTTTTACATCAAATCTGTGTGAATGCAGTTTTGTAATTTTTGTCATCTGTTGCCATCGGCCAGAATGGCCTACTCTTGAAAAAAAAACAAACAAGTTTTAACGTGTGCGCAAGATGTTCTGCGTACGTTCGCACACGGGGCCTCGGTTTAATGTTTCATCCAAAGGACTCTTGGGGAGAGTGGAGTCAGCACTGATGTTAACTCCAGGAGAAAAATCTCCTCGACCGGACTCGAACTTGGGTCGTCAAATTGCGAGCGCAATGTTCTGACCACTAGGCTATCTGTCCCCCTGTGTGTGTGTAAGTGTGTGTGTGTACTGTTACTGTACAGCCCAGTACAGCACAGTACAATACAACACAGTACAGTACAACTCAGTACAGCACAGCACAATACAGCACATTGCAGTTCAACACAGTACAGTAAAATACAGTACAGCACAGCATGACACAGCACAGCATGGCATGGCACAGCACAGCACAGCACAACACAGCACAGCACAGCACAGCACAGCACAGCACAGCACAACACAGCACAGCACAACACAGCACGACACAACACAACACAGCACACCACAATGCATCACAACACAACAACAAACACAACACATCACAGCACAACACGGTGCTGTTAACACAACACAACACAGCACAACACAACCACACCACAGCACAACACAACCACACCACCCCAACCCACCCCAACCCAACCACAACCCAACCCCACCCAACCCAACCCAACTCAATGCAGCGCAGTGCAGCATCACATTTTCCTTGCTGCAGGCCAACCCCAGCACGCAGGACAAGGTGGAGGACCTGGCGGTGCTGCCTTACCTCAACGAGTCCAGCGCGCTGCATGTGCTGCGTCAGCGCTACGCTGCAAGCCTGCCCCACACCTACGCTGGCCCCTCCCTCCTCGTCATCAACCCCATGCAGCATCTGCCCCTCTACTCGGAAAAGGTGTGTGTGTGTGAGCCTTGTCTTGTATGTCTTGTCTGTCTCTTGTCTGAGATGTGGGTCTGTATGTGTGTTGTCTGAGATGTTTTTCTGTTGTCTGTGTGTTGCTGAGATGTTTTTCTGTTGTCTGTGTGTTGCTGAGATGTTTTTCTGTTGTCTGTGTGTTGCTGAGATGTTTTTCTGTTGTCTGTGTGTTGCTGAGATGTTTTTCTGTTGTCTGTGTGTTGCTGAGATGTTTTTCTGTTGTCTGTGTGTTGCTGAGATGTTTTTCTGTTGTCTGTGTGTTGTCTGAGATGTTTTTCTGTTGTCTGTGTGTTGTCTGAGATGTTTTTCTGTTGTCTGTATGTTGTCTGAGATGTTTTTCTGTTGTCTGTGTGTTGCTGAGATGTTTTTCTGTTGTCTGTGTGTTGCTGAGATGTTTTTCTGTTGTCTGTGTGTTGCTGAGATGTTTTTCTGTTGTCTGTGTGTTGCTGAGATGTTTTTCTGTTGTCTGTGTGTTGCTGAGATGTTTTTCTGTTGTCTGTGTGTTGCT
>CM060342.1:32763440-32770940 GCA_030674155.1 Stramonita haemastoma
GGATGTTGTGTACCTGTAGTCAGTTCACCTGTCCTCTCTTCTGTCTGTTGTGTCTTCATCCTCTGCATCTGTCTGAAGTCTGCGTTGCATGTATGGGGGCAACAGCAGTGGTATCAGTGGTCATAGTGGATGGTTTTGTTTTCGTTGGTTTGCGTTGCCTTGGTTTGCGTTGCCTTGGTTTACGTTGCCTTGGTTTACGTTGCCTTGGTTTGGTTTTGTCTTAGAGGCTTCAGGAATATTTTATTTGTAAAAGAGAATGGGGACAGGATAGCTCAGTGGTCAGAGCACTCGCTTCCCCCAAGCTAAGGTTTAAGAAGCATTGAGCGCGGTTACCAAGTGGATGGGTGACTGTTTTCGTACCTTGGTTTTAGTACAGTCCCCCAGTTCACCCAGCTGTGACTGGTTACCTTCCCTCTTTAGGGTCAGGGGAGGTAAAGCAGCGAAGGAGAGGAGATGGGCATTGCCCTCAATATGCTGGCCCCTTGAGAAACTGGGGTCTCTGATGCCTCGCTCCCCTACGACCACATAGGTTATGGGACACCTTTACCGAAAAGAGAAGACAGTTGATATCCTCAAATAGTGATGTATTGCCAAAGAAAAAAAAAACCCTGATAAAAGCGCCACACAAGATGAATTACTGCAAGTGAAAAGTATGTCCTGGAAAAAGAAGAGAAAAGAAACAACAACAAAAAAAAGAGTCCTGCCCCCCCTCTGAAAAAAAAATACACCTCAGAGCTTGTTAGGTCTTGCTGTGCTTAGTGTGGGGAGTAGTGACCATTTTCTGCTGTCCTCTTTATTTCCTCTTTTGTTGTTGTTCTGTTATCGGGTTTATTCTATTAAAAAAAAAAAAGTGAATAAAGATGTGTTTCTAGAGTCGTGTGTCTGTATGCATGCATGACATGTAGTTCTGTAGTTCTTACAAATCCTGTTGTAGCCCAGGATTTGAGAGGCATGATAAATGGAATGATTGTGTGTATTGTACTTCATAATGCTTGTATGTGTTGTACTTTGTAATGATTGAGCGTATTGTACGTCATACTAACTGTATGTATTGATGAAAAAAAAGCAAATCAAAGCCTATTCAGTGTACCACTGGAAATAAAAATTTGACTTTGACTGTTGTAATCCAAGGACTTTTGTGATAGTTTTGTGCATATGCATGATGATGGGAATCCTTGTATGTATTGTAGTACTTACCATAACTACTGACTTTCACTATAATTTTGCCCATAAGCATGATAATGTATTGTACTGCATAATAACCAAGGACATTCACAGTAGTTATATGTCTGTGTATTTCAGTGTCTGACCAGCTTGGTCTTTCACCATCATCTTTTCTCATTGTCAGTTGTATAGTTTGGAATGGTGTGAGAGCATGGCTGAGAAATTCGTTACAAACGTGTGCGAGTCTCTGTGACCTTGTTAGACATGTAACATTTTTTCTGATTGGAGTGTGTATGTGCATGTGTGTGTTTGGAATTGTGTTATATGAGGGTGCATGTGCATGTATGTGTTTGGAATTACGTGCATGCATGTGTTTGGAATTGTGTTTTGGGAGTGTGTATGTGCATTGTGTTATAGGAGTGTGTATGTGAGTGTTTGGAATTGTGTTATGGGTGTGTGTATGTGCATGCATGTGTTTGGAATTGTGTAATGGGAGTGTGTATAAGCATGCAAGGATTTAGAAATGTGTTATTGAGTATGTATGTGCATGTATGTGTTTTCCATTGTGTTCATTCTTCAACGTTCCCTCCGTTTTATTTTCTCATATTCAGACTGAAGAGGAGGAGGTAAGGGTTCAGTTTTGTTTTACCCCTTCCTTGACCAAAAAACTTCCCCCAGCTTTTATTTATTTATTCCTTTTTTTTTATCCTATGCCTCTATGTAGTTTGTTCTATTCCCTGTGTGGCCTTCCACCCTTGTGTCAAAATGTTTTGGTGGTTTTAAGTCCGGCACTATTGCACAAACCTGCATTGCTTTCCATCTTTTATATTCCTTTGCCTTTTGGTGTGTGTGTGTGTGTGTGTGTGTGTGTGTGTGTGTGTGTGTGTGTGTGTGTGTGTGTGTGTGTGTGTGTGAGTGAGAGTGCGTGCGTGCGTGCGTGCATGCATACATGTGTGTGTGTATGTGTGTGTGTATGTATGTTTGTGTGTGTGTGTGTGTGTGTGTGTGTGTGTGCGCTTTATCCTGCATCTAACTATACATGCTTGTATACTGTTGTTTGTTTACACATGCAGTGGTAGATAAAGACATGTGACAAAGGAGAAAGGCTGAATTTTTAGGGGGTTTGCTTGTTACTGATAATATAGTTTTAAAAGCTAAGCTCTTGGGTTTTACTTCAGCAGAAAAATGCCACAGGCTGTTGTGGTTGCTGTGACCAGCTGTTTATTTATTTATTTATTAAAAAAAAAATTCTTTTATATCAAGGATAATGGGTGCTTGTGCTTTTTTTTACATCCAGTACCCGTGTGTATGCAGTTTTGTAAATGTTATTTGTTCCCACCGGCGCATGATAGCCTACTCCTACAAAAAGCGGAACAGGATTTAACGTGTGCGCAAGATGTTCTGCGTGTATTCACACACAGGACCTCGGTTTATAGTCTCGTCAGAAGGTCTTGGGGAGAGTGGAGTCAGCACTGATGTTAACTCCAGGAGAAAAATCTCCTCGAACTGGAATCGAACCCGGGTCGTCAAATTGCGAGCGCAATGTTCTGACCACTAGGCTATCCCATCCCCCAACTGTTAATATTATATGCATGTGTGCATGCACATGTACTCTTGTTGATATGTTCTGTGGTGCTTTATATAGTACTTAATCAAAGCTGTGTGTGTGTGTGTGTGTGTGTGTGTGTGTGTGTGTGTGTGTGTGTGTGTGTGTGTGTCTGCCTGTGCTGTAGTATGATGCATACTTCACTGTTCTATGTAGAATTTGATTAACCCAAGTTTTTTGTTGTGTTTCCTGTGATGGAAGTCTATAAAAGTAATACACTTTCTGTGCACCTCCTTTAGGGTGTGATAGATCTTCTCACAGTAGATATTGATGGAAGTCTATAGAAATAATACACTTTCTGTGCACCTCCTTTAGGGTGTGATAGATCTTCTCACAGTAGATATTGATCAGTTTCAGCACACAACCAACTGCTTGGTCTGTACAGCTTGTCACCTTTTGGTCACCAGTGCTTGCACTTAGACAAAAAAAATGTTAGTGTGCAGTTTATCTCCCTTTTGTAATCACTGCTTGTGTTTGGAAATATGTATGTTAGTGTCTAGTTTGTCTCCCTTTGGTCATCAGTGCTTATGTTTGAAAAATGTGATAGGTTAACATCTGCAGCTCTTTCCTCGTTATTTCTGTTTGAAGTCTTTGATCTGACTGCTTGTGAAGTAAACTCTGTTGATTTTTATTTTTCAGTTTGTAATGTAAGAATATAGCCATTTTTTAATATATCAAAAATGAATTTTTTTTTTTTTGGGGGGGGGGGGTATTAGTTACTGTTTTATTTTATTTATTATTATTATTATTATTATTATTATTATTTAATTTTTTTTATTTTATTATTATTATTTTTTTTACTTATTATTGTTGCTGTTGAGTGGCTGTAGTTTTGTGCAGGTCTGTATTGTATTGTATTGTATTTTATTGTGTTGTATTGCATTATATTGTATTGTACACCACTTTAATTCACGGCAGACTTCTCTGCATAAAATTCAGGCTGCTCTCCCTGGGGAGAAAGTGTTGCCACAAGAGCAGCGCCACCCATTGTTTAAAAAAAAAAAAAAATTCCCTGTCTTCATGTGTATTTGTTTCTCTATCAGATGGGTTTTTTCTTACTAAAAGAATATTGGAACCCTTGGTCTTGGTGACTCTCACCGCTGGGCTGCTGTGTGTGTAGATCGTTATGTTGTCCCCAGCACCACTCTCCCTCCACATGGGGTCACAGTCATCAGTCAGACTGCTCTGTGTTGGTGGCCTGTGTTGCTGGCTGTGCTGGGAACAACAGGAATGACTTGAGTGCATGGAGGATGATATTGGTATTGATACAGAAATATCTGCTGCATTTTCAGGAGGAGGATCGTCAGAGAGCAGCCAACGGTTTTCGGGCGTGTCCTCCAGGCCTTCCAGCTGATTGGTGCGACCCCTGAAGAGGTCAAGGCCATCTTCTGTGTGCTGGCTGCTATCTATCACTTGGGTTGTGGCCGGAGCCACGAAAGGTCAGTTATTCGTCCAGATTTTCAATTTGCATGAAATAATGGTGATGAGAACACTAGTTATTTTCAACAGAAATCCACCTCTTTTCTTCCTCCCCCAAAGGAACTTGTCTGAGGTTTTGTTTTCCCCAGTGTCAAGTCAAAGTCAAACTTTTATTGCAAGACGGTATGTTGAATAAGCAAAATATTTGTTTTCTTTTTTGGTCGAGCCATCTATATAGGGGAAAAAACACACACACCAACACACACACACACACACACACACACACACACAACAAAATCAAGTCTTATAAAAAAGGAAATTGTAATGATAAAGATGATGATGATGATGATGATGATGATGATGATGATGATGTTGATGTTGATGTTGACCAGTAGTGTACTGTGTGTTGATGTTTATGTTGACCAGTACTGTGTGTTGATGTTGACCAGTACTGTGCTGTGTATGACTGTAGATGTTGACCAGTAGTGTATTGATATTGACCAGTACTGTGTGTATGACTGTAGATGTTGACCAGTAGTGTATTGATATTGACCAGTACTGTGTGTATGACTGTAGATGTTGACCAATAGTGTATTGATATTGACCAGTACTGTGTGTATGACTGTAGATGTTGACCAGTAGTGTATTGATATTGACCAGTACTGTGCTGTGTATGACTGTAGATGTTGACCAATAGTGTATTGATATTGACCAGTACTGTGTGTATGACTGTAGATGTTGACCAGTAGTGTATTGATATTGAACAGTTCTGTGCTGTGTATGACTGTAGATGTTGACCAGTAGTGTATTGATATTGAACAGTACTGTGCTGTGTATGACTGTAGATGTTGACCAGTAGTGTATTGATATTGAACAGTACTGTGCTGTGTATGACTGTAGATGTTGACCAGTAGTGCACTGCACTGTATGTGTTGTTGCTGCTGCAGGCCCTCACAACAAGCTTCACTTCAGCCGTCCAGCTGCAGCGCAGAAAGCGGCCACTCTGCTGGGCACCACCCCGGAGGAGCTGGCTCGCTCCATCTTCACCCAGGGTACAGGCACCTCCACCCTCTCCCGCAGCACCTCCCTCAGGTGAGGAGGCACAGTCTGCTTCAGCAGCGTCAGCAGTCATCAGATCTATATATGAGATTTATGATATTTTTTTTTTTTTGGATAGGCTTCAACACCATCAGCAGTCATCAGACATAAGATCTATGATAGGTTTTTTTTTTTTGATAGGGGTACATACAGCTGTTTCTAAGCAGTGCACCAAAAATGCAGAAAAGAATGTGTGGGGGTGGGGGGGCTGTGTGCGTGTATGTGTGTGTGTGTGTGTGTGTTGTGTGTGTGTGTTTATTTATTTATTTGTTCTTTGATATCGAGGATAATGGAATAAGCACTCTTGTGCTTTTTTACCTCCAGTCCCTGTGTGTATGCAGTTTTGTAAATGTCATTTGTTCCCACCGGCACATGATGGCCTACTCTTACAAAAAGCAGAATAGAATTTAACATGTGTCCAAGATGTTCTGCGTGCGTTTGCACTTGGAGCCTCGGTTTACAGTCTCATCTGAAAGACTTTTGGGGGAGTGGAGTCAGCACTGATGTTAACTCCAGGGGAAAAATCCCCTCGAACAGGAATGGAACTCATGTCGTCAAGTTGTTTTTTTCTGTGTGTGTGTGTGTGTGTGTGTGTGTGTGTGTGTGTGTGTGTGTTTTGTGTGTGTGTGTGTGTGTGTGTGTGTGCTTGCGTGCGTGCATGCATGCATGCATGTGTATACATGTGTGTGTGTGCATGTGTGTATGTGTGTATGGTTATGGTGTTATTGTTGTAGTTTTTCCTATTGTAAATCAAGGCACTGATGATGGTGTCTGTGTGTGACAGAGTGACTGGGGGTATGGACAAGGCTGGCTACCATGCAGCAGACGCCAACACCTCTGTGGGGGAGGCCCTGGAGGCTTTCATCATTGGCCTCTACTCTGATGCCTTCAACGCTGTCGTCTCCCTCATCAACAGGTCAGACTGGGGGCAGCGGAGGGAGGGAGGGAGGGAAGGAAGAAATGAGGGAGGGAAGGAAGAAATGAGGGAGGGAGGGAGGGAAGGAAGGAAGGAAGGAAGGAGGGAGGGAGGCAGGGAGGGAGGCAGGGAGGCAGGCAGGGAGGGAGGGAGGCATGGAGGGAGGGAGGCAGGGAGGGAGGGAGGGGGGAAGAGAGGCAGGGAGGGAGGTATGGAGGGGAGGGGAAACAGGTTGCGTGGCCACACCACACAGCATCGCTGACATAAAGCAAAACACAACACAACAACAAAAAAAAGCAACACAGAACTCAGATTTTTGGGGGGATGGAAAGAGAGAAGTGCAATGAAAAGGTATAAACAAGGAAGCCAAAAAAGAAAAAAAAAATGTGGGGTGGGGGAGGGTTGTGGGTGAGGGAATCATCAAAATTAGTAGAAAACAGTCATCAATGTTGGGAGTGTGGCCACCTTGTTAGTGGGTAGGCGGTTGCATACGCACAATCTAGCGCTTGGTGAACCTCAGAGCTCAAGCTCTGTAATGACTTGCCCTGTAGTCAGTCAGGGCAGGCAGGGTGTGGTGGTGGTCAGTGTTATGAGGAGGAAGAAGAAGGCTGAGGTCAGTGCCTGGCTCTGTGTGTGTGTGTGTGTGATTTTTGTGTGTTGTGTGTGTGTGTGTGTGGGGGGGGGGGGGGGGGGGGGGGGGGGACAATGAACATACAGTTGTACGTAACAGTAAAGGAGCCCTGGGATGTGAAAAATGAGAGTCCTGTGTGTGTGTGTGGTGCGTGGTGTGCGCAGGTCTCTGGCCTCCAACGTGCGCACCATGTCGTCCCTGGTGGTGGTGGACTCCCCAGGGTTCCAGAACCCGGCCAGCTGTGGGCGGCAGACAGGGGCCAACTTCGAGGACCTGTGCTGCAACTACCTGCAGGAGAGGCTGCAGCAGCTGTACCACGAACACACCCTCACCGCACCCCAGGACAGATATGCTCAGGTAGGTCAGTCACTGTCCACAGAGGGATAGGGAGGGAGAGAGGGAGGGAGAGAGGGAGGGGCTTGGGCATTGGGAGGAGAGATTGCCCACCCCCCCCCCCCCCCTGCCCCGCCGAGTTAATTTCCGTTGTTGATGACAGAAATGGGAGAGAAAGACATTGACAGGAGAGTGGTGGGGAGAGGGAAGAAATGACATAGTGTGTTAGCTTGCCAGGTCACAGACAGACCCTCACATGCATTACATGGTCCAAGAAAGGAGTAAAAATTCCTAAAGTTAGCCACAAAACTATAACTTATAGAAATTTTTCAC
>CM060342.1:32775940-32783440 GCA_030674155.1 Stramonita haemastoma
TGAGCGACTGACTGATTGACTGTTGACTGTGTTGAGGGATTTGATGTATGCAGTTGTGATGGGGTGGTAGGTAGATTATCTCTCATGTGATCTGAGCTTGGCAATCACAGCATTGTGTTTCTATATTAGGACACACCTGTGAATTGTAAGATGCCCTGTTTCCTTGGGTAGTGGTCGAAAATCCTCTTTTGCACACACTTTGTCTTCACGGTGAAATGTAGTATTTATGCAACCTCTTTTTAGAGGTCACATCTGAAACTGTCTGGCAGTGCCATGTTCCTGAGGTTAGTGCAGAGATGGGGCATCAAATATGCCCACTCTGTTACACAGTGTTGACAGGTTGCAGTGACTGACTGCTTGATTGTGTTGAGGGATTGATGTATACAGTGTTGACAGTTAACAGTGAGGGACTGACTGATTGACTGACTACTTGATTGTGTTGAGGGATTGACATGTACAGTGTTGACAGTTAACAGGGAGTGATACAGTGTTGACAGTTAACAGAGATACAGTGTTGACAGTTAACAGCTAGTGATACAGCATTGACAGTTAACAGCTAGTGAGACAGTGTTGACAGTCAACAGCGAGTGACACAGCGTTGACAGTTAACAGCTAGTGATATGGTGTTGACAGTTAACAGTGAGTGATACAGCGGTGACAGTTAACAGTGAGTGACACAGTGTTGACAGTCAACAGCTAGTGACACAGTGTTGACAGTTAACAGCGAGTGATACAGCGTTGACAGTTAACAGAGAGCGATACAGTGTTGACAGTTAACAGAGAGCGATACAGTGTTGACAGTTAACAGAGAGCGATACAGTGTTGACAGGCAACAGCAGGCGATACAGTGTTGACAGTGCGCTCATGTGTGTGATCAGAGGACAGCCTGCTGAGGAAGGGGTCCCTGGGGTACACGTTCATCCTGAACCACAGCCAGGGCACCGCCCCTGTGCACTACAACGCTGCAGGATGGCTGAGGGTCTGTCGCGACAACCCCGTCACCAGAAACTCCACACTCCTGCTGCAGGACTCCAAGAGGTGGGTCAATTGCCAGGCATCAGTGATGCAGCACAGCGCAGTGCAGTACAGCATTGCACAGTACAGAACATGCAGCACAGCACAGCACACAACACTATATTGCACTGTACTGTATGTGTATTGTATTGTTTGTGTGTTGTGTTGTGTTGTTTTTATTTATTTTTTATTTATTTTTAAAATATTTTTTATTCTTTTATGTCTAGGATAATGGAGTAAGCAATCATATGCTTTTTTTTATGTCCAGTCCCCGTGTGTATGCAGTTTTGTAAATGTCATCTGTTCCAACCGGCACATGATGGCCTATTCTTATCAAAAGTGCAACAGGATTTAACATGTGCACAAGATGTTCAGCGTGTGTTTGTACACGGGGCTTCGGTTTATAGTCTCATTCGAAAGACTTTTGGGGAGAGTGGAGTCAGCACTGATGTTGTTAACTCCAGAGGAAACATCCCCTCGACCGGGAATGGAACCCGGGTCATCAAATTGCGAGCGCAATGTTCTGACCACTAGGCTATGTCCCGCCCCCTGTATTGTTGTATTGAATTGTGTCATGTTTTTTGGTCACCATGAAGATAGCCGCATTCTGACTTGTGGAGGATTATGGTTGTGGTTATGATTGTGTCACACAGCCAAGGCCTGAGCCAGCTGTTTGGCAGCCTGAAGGGGTCAGTGGGGGGCATGGTCAGCGGGTCCATCGCCGGCATGGAGGGGTCAGCGTCTCTACGCCGTGTGGGCAGCATGCGCAGGACTTTCATGTCGGGCACCGCCGCCCTCAAGAAAAAGTCCGTCTGCCTGCAGGTCAAGTTCCAAGTGGTAAGTGATGTGATGAGTGGTGAAGTGGGGTGAGGTTGGGTGGGGATGGGGGGTGTGTGTGGGGTGGGTGGGGGTGTGTGTGTGAGGGGGGTGGGGTTGGGTGGGGGGTGTGTGTGTGTGTGTGTGTGTGTGTTGTGCGTGCGCGTGTGTGTGTGTGTGCGCGCGTGTGTGTGTGTGTGTGCATGCTCGTGTGTGTGTGTGCGCGCATGTGCATGCATGCGTGTGCACGCGCATGCGTGTGTGTGTATGTGCATGGGCGTGCTTGCGTGTGCATGTTTTTTTAAATTTATCTATTTTTATTTATTCTTTTACATCGAAGATAATGGATAAGCACTCTTGTGCTTTTTCCAGTCCCCGTGTGTATGCAGTTTTGTAAATTTCATCTGTTCCCTCTGGCACACTATGGCCTACTCTTACAAAAAGCGGAACAGGATTTAACGTGTGCGCAAGATGTTCTGCGCGCATTCACACACGGGCCTCGGTTTAAAGTCTTATCCGAAGGACTTTGGGGGAGAGTGGAGTCAGCACTGATGTTAACATGTGCATGCATGTGTGTCTGTATCAGGACTCGGTGATGGAGACTCTACGCAAAAGCCAGGCGCATTTCGTCTTCTGCTTCCTGCCCCAGCAGACAGCGGGGCTGTGTGAGATCAAGGACAGGTCAGGGGCAGGAGAAGGGGACAATGCCCACCAGCTTCATGTCCCCCTGCTGCGCTCACAGCTCAGAGGATTCGAGATCCTGGACGCCCTGAGACTGCACAGACAGGGTGAGTGGAAAGGGAGGGAGGGGGAGAGAGAGAGAGAGAGAGAGAGAGAGAGAGAGAGAGAGAGAGAGAGAGAGAGAGAGAGACACACACACACACACACACACACACACACACACTCACTCAAACACACTCAAAACACACTCAAACACACACACATACTCAAACACACACACACACACACACACACACACACACACACACACACACACACACACGCACACACACACACACACACACTCACTCAAACACACTAACATCTACAGTGACTGTCCTGTGTGTAATGTACTGTTACTGTTCAGGTTTTCCTCAGTTCAGGCTGTTGTGGGAATTGTGCTCACTTTACTGCTGTATGGGTTGTTGTGTGTTACCTATCTATTCGCGTGTGGGATGGGTTGTATTAGTCATTATCATGTGTTATGTATTGTGAGGGGCTGTATTTTGTTCTGATGATGTGTTATGTATTGTGGCAAGCTGTATTTTGTTGTTATGATGTGTTATTGTATTGTGACGAGCTGTGTTTGGTTGTTTCAGTGTATTACGTATTGTGACAGGCTGTATTCTGTTGTTATGATGTGTTATTTCAGAAAAAAGTAGGCCATTGTGTGCCTGTGGAAACGGATGACAAAATTTGACAAAACTGCTTACAATCGGGGACTAGATGTAAAAAAAACCAGAAAGCACATAAGTGCTTGTTACGTTATCCTGGAAATAAAATAAATAAAGCAAAAGTGATGCATTGTGGTGTGTGTTGACTGTGCAGGTTTCCCCGAGTTCATGCAGTTCCGGGAGTTTGTGCAGAAGTTCCAGGCCATGATCCCCCCCTCCAGCCGTCCCTCTGCCAGCGCTGAGGAGAGACAGGTCAGTTCAGGGACACACACAGGCATGCACGCACGCACGCACGCACGCACGCACGCAGGCACACACACACACACACACACACACACACACAGACACAGACACACACACACACACACACACACACACACACACACACCCCACACACACACACACACTCATACAGACACACACAGATACACACTTCACCGGCTGTGTTGGCTTACAGTTACTCATCATATATCACATTACAGTCACAACACACACAGTTCGCTTGGATGAGACTATAAACCGAGTTCAAATGTGTGAACACACGTAGAACATCTTGTGCACATGTGAAATCCTGTTCTGCTTTTCGTAAGAGTAGGCCATCATGTGTCGGTGGGAACAGATGACAAGATTTACAAAACTGCATACACACGTGGACTAGATGTAAAAAAGCACATGAGTGCTTACTCCTTTATCCTCGATATAAAAGAATACATGAATAGATAAATAAATATATAAATAATTTTTTTTTTTTTTAAAGGGAATGTAGACGATAAACTAAGGCTGTGGTGCTGATGTTACAGGACATGTAAAGTGAGGAATATAGGAATAAATAAATAAATACATGAATAAATAAATACATAAATAAATAAAAAGGAATGTAGACAATAAAATAAAGCTGTGGTGGTGATGTTACAGGCAGTGAACCAAGTGCTGGATAACCTGGACCTGGACAAACTGAATTACCGTGTGGGGCTCAGCAAGGTCAGTACTGCTGATCCTCTCTCCTCTTTCTCTCTGTCTGCCTCTTGTGCCTGCTTTGTCCTCGTTGTTGTCTGCAGGTAGTTTCTACCTGTGTGTGCGTATGCATGTTCTCTTTGTTTTCTGCAGGTAGTTTCTACCTGTGTGTGTGTGTGTGTGTGTGTGTGTGTGTGTGTGTGTGTGTGTGTGTGTGTGTGTGTGTGTGTGTGTATGTGTATGCGTGTCCTTTTTGTTTTCAGTACTGCGCCTCTCCTCTTTCTCTGTCTGCCTTTTGTGCCTGCTTTGTCTTCTTTGTTGTCTGCAGGTAGTTTCTACCTCTGTGTGAGTGTGCGTATGCATGCATGTGTGTGTGCATCAAAGTCAAGGCAAATTTTTATTTTGAGATGATACATTGATTAAGAAGTCATTTGCCTTTTTTTGCACCCCTGAAGTCGTAATGCGGCTACCTTCATGGTGGGCAAAAATGGTCACATGAGCAAAATCTCATTATTGGTGAATCCGTAGCTCTGGCCAAGGAATGAAAAACAAAAAAGAAGACAATTTGCTTTTTCCATCATGTGTGTTCGAGTGAGTGAGTGTGTGTGTGTGTGTGTGTGTGTGTGTGTGTGTGTGTGTGTGTGTGTGTGTGTGTGTGTGTGTGTGTGTGTGTGCGTGTGCATATGTGTATGCAGGTTCATTGTGTGTACTCTGCTTGTGTTTTGTGTGTGTGCATCATGTTGGTTTCTGCATATGTATGTATGGATGTATGAGAGTGTGTGTGTGTGTGTGTGTGTGTGTGTGTGTGTGTGTGTGTGTGTGTGTGTGTGTGTGTGTGTGTGTTTTGCAAATGCGTAATTATGCAGTCATTGTCACATTTATATGCACATAAGTAAGCATACTTTTACTTTCACACAAACATACATGCTGACATGCATGTGCATCTCACACACACACACAAACACACTCATGCCTGTCTGATATCATTTATTAGTGGAAGGACGTTAAAGTGATGAAGTAACTCACACACTCACACACACATGCACGCACTCACGCATACGCACTCATGCACATACGCATGTACATATGCATGCACGCATGCGTGCGCGCAGGTGCACATGCACGTACACATGCACACACGCACACACGCACCCCCCCAAAAAAACAAACACATACACACACCAACCCACCCTCCCCCTCAAAGAAGTAGCTTGAAACAAAGAAGGATTGCAGAAAGGAAAGCTGAAGGAGAGGAAAAGAGGAGACAGCAAAATTACAAAGAAAAGGAAAGCAAGCAAAAAGAAGAAGAAGATGAGGAAAAGGACGAAGAGAAAGAAGAAGAGGAGGACGAAGAAGAGTAGGAGGAGGAGGAGGAGGAGGAGGAGGAAGAAGAAGAAGAAGAAGAAGAAGAAGAAGAAGAAGAAGAAGAAGAAGAAGAAGAGGAGAAAGAAGATGAAGAAGAAGACAAAGAAGAAGTAGAAGTCAGAAGAAGGAAAAGAAGAAGAAGTAAGAAGGAAAAGAAGAAGAAGAAAAAGAAAGAAAGAAGAAGTTGTTCAACAACAAAACAACAAAAACAACAACAACAAAATAACAACAACATGAAGAGACAAGTCCAGACAAAACAAACAGCGAAAACGCCCTGAGGGGCCATCAATGTCAAGGTCAAAGCAGTCAGCAGCCTACAGCCATGCGAGGCCTGTCACTGTCAGTTAGGGGCCTGCCTCCCTGCTTCTGCTGCTGTTTCTGCCTTTGTTTCTTGTTGTTGTTGTTGTTACTGTTGTTGTTGTTGTTACTGTTGTTGTTGTTGTTACTGTTGTTGTTGTTGTTGTTGTTGTTGTTGTTCTTCTTCTTCTTCTTCTTCTTCTCTTCTTCTTCTTCTTCTTCTTCTTCTTCTTCTCTTCTTCTTCTTCTTTTCTTCTTCTTCTTCTTCTTCTTCTTCTTCTTCGTTTTCCTCCTCTCTCTCTCTCTCTCTGTCTCTCTCTGTCTCTGTCTCTGTCTCTCTGTCTCTGTCTGTCTGCTGTCTGTCTGCTGTCTGTCTGTCTGTCTGTCTGTCTGTCTGTCTGTCTGTCTGTCTGTCTCTCTCTCTCTCTCTCTCTCTCTCTCTCTCTCTCTCTCATCCTGTATGCTTTGTCTGTCTGTCTGTCTGTCTCTGTCTCTGTCTCTCTCTGTCTCTGTCTCTGTCTCTGTCTCTCTCTCTCTCTCTCTCTCTCATCCTGTATGCTTTGTCTGTCTGTCTGTCTGTCTGTCTCTGTCTCTGTCTCTGTCTCTCTCTGTCTCTGTCTCCTGTCTCTCTCTCCTCTCTCTCTCTCTCTCTCTCTCTCTCTCTCTCTCTCTCTTCTCTCTCTCTCTCTTCTCTCTCTCTCTCCTCTCTCTCTCTCTCTCTCTCTCTCTCTCTCTCTCCTCTCTCTCTCCTCTTCTCTCATCATGTTTGCTTTGTCTGTCTGTGTGTGTGTGTGTGTGTGTGTCTCTCTCTCTCTCTTGCTCCTCCCCCCCCCTCTCTCTCTCTGTCTCTGTGATGTGACTTGTCAAGGGCAGGAAGGAAGCAGGCCTAGCTGTGTTCTCACCCTGTAGTCTGCTGTGATGTCTAGTGCTGGGTTTTTCTTCCCTGTCTTCTTTGTAAAATGGTTTTCCTTAGCCCTTCTCCACTGGGGCTTTGATTCAACTGTTTGCTTTGTCTGTCTGTCTGTCTGTCTGTCTTGCTCCCCCCCCCCCCCTCTCTCTTTCTCTTGATGTCACTCCTGCATTCATACATAATTATGATGTATGTATTCACACAGGTGTTTTCACCCACATACAGATATTTTCACTCACACTCAGATTTTTATGACTACGCCCGAGAAATTTGTACCCACACAGAGAAATGTTTACTCACACCTAGCTATTTCCACCCACACACAGATATTTCCATGCACACACAGATATTCCCCCCCCCCCCCCCCCAGATAATTGCACCCACACGCTCATGTTTTTTCTGTCTGTCTGTCTGCCTGTCTGTCTCTGGCCCTCACTCTTTCTCTGTTTGTCTGTGTGTCTGTACAGACAAAAAATGCATGCGCGCACACACATGCACACACACACACGCACGCACGTACACGCACGCACGCACGCACGCACTAAAACAAAATGTTGAGTTTTTAATTTTACTGTGAGAGCAGTTTGGTTTTTAACCCCAACCAGAAATTCGTCAAGCAGATAATGCAAATCCCAGTTTTGGAAGGTATGCCACAGGTTTGGTGCACCTTGTTGATGTTATCAGGTAATTGTGGTTTATTATTGAGGAAAAAGTAGTGAGGAAAGACAAGTGCAGGTACCAACTTCTCAA
>CM060342.1:32800077-32802577 GCA_030674155.1 Stramonita haemastoma
TTTTGTGCAGGTCTGTATTGTATTGTATTGTATTGTGTTGTATTGTACTGTATACCACTTAAGTCATAGCAGAGGCTGCTTGCCCTGGGGAAAATGTGTCGCCACAAGAGCAGCGCCAACCATTGTTTTGTTGTTTGTTTGTTTTTTTAAATCCTGTCTTCATGTGCACTTGTTTCCATATCAGAAGGTTTTGTTTTTTTTTAACCAAAAGAAAAAGAAATCCCCTGCAAGGACCACCTCAATGGAGATTGGAACCAGTGATCTCAGTGACTGTTAGGTCAAAGGTGGACACCCTCACTGCTGGGCTGCTGTGTGTGTATTGTCCTGTTGTCCCCATTACCACTGTCCCTCCACATGGGGTCACAGTCAGACTGCTGTGTGTGTATTGTCCTGTTGTCCCCATTACCACTGTCCCTCCACATGGGGTCACAGTCAGACTGCTGTGTGTGTATTGTCCTGTTGTCCCCATTACCACTGTCCCTCCACATGGGGTCACAGTCAGACTGCTGTGTGTGTATTGTCCTGTTGTCCCCATTACCACTGTCCCTCCACATGGGGTCACAGTCAGACTGCTGTGTGTGTAGGATGTCCTGTTGGCACCAGTATCACTCTCCATCCACATAGATTCACAGTCATCAGTCAGGCTGCTGTGTATGTGGCCTGCATTGTTGGCTGGGCTGGAAGGGAACAACAGGAATCACATGAGTGCATGGAGGATGACTGGTATTGATACAGAAATATCTGCTGCATTTTCAGGAGGAGGATCGTCAGAGAGCAGCCAACGGTTTCGGGCGTGTCCTCCAGGCCTTCCAGCTGATTGGTGCGACCCTGAAGAGGTCAAGGCCATCTTCTGTGTGCTGGCTGCTATCTATCACTTGGGTGTGGCCGGAGCCACGAAAGGTCGGTCATTCGTCTAGTTTTTCAGTTTGCATGAAGTAATGATGATGAGATTACTGTATGTAATACATTTTCAACAGAAATCCACCTCTTTTCTTGATCCCCAAAGCAATTTGTCTGAGGTTTTGTTTTCCCCAGTGTCAAGTCGAAGTCAGACTTTTATTTCTAGACGGTATGTTGAATAAACAAATATATTTGCTTTTTTTTGGTCGAGCCATCTTAATAGGGGAAAAACACAAACAAAAAAAATCAAGTCTTATAAAAAAGGAAATTGTAATGATAAAGATGACATTGATGATGATGATGATGATGATGATGATGATGATATTGACCAGCACTGTATGGTGATGTTGATGTTGACCAGTAGTGTACTGTGTGTTGATGTTTATGTTGACCAGTAGTGTACTGTGTGTTGATGTTTATGTTGACCAGTATTGTGTGTTGAAATTGACCAGTACTGTGTGTATGACTGTAGATGTTGACCAATAGTGTATTGATATTGACCAGTACTGTGCTGTGTATGACTGTAGATGTTGACCAATAGTGTATTGATATTGACCAGTACTGTGCTGTGTATGACTGTAGATGTTGACCAATAGTGTATTGATATTGACCAGTACTGTGCTGTGTATGACTGTAGATGTTGACCAATAGTGTATTGATATTGACCAGTACTGTGCTGTGTATGACTGTAGATGTTGACCAATAGTGTATTGATATTGACCAGTACTGTGCTGTGTATGACTGTAGATGTTGTGTGTGGATGTTGATGTTGACCAGTACTGTGTGTATTGATGTTGACCAGCACTGTATTGATGTTGACCAATAGTACACTGCACTGTACTGTGTGTTGCTGTTGCTGCAGGCCCTCACAACAAGCTTCACTTCAGCCGTCCAGCTGCAGCACAGAAAGCGGCCACTCTGCTGGGCACCACCCCGGAGGAGCTGGCTCGCTCCATCTTCACCCAGGGTACAGGCACCTCCACCCTCTCCCGCAGCACCTCCCTCAGGTGAGGAGGCACAGTCTGCCCCAACACTGTCAGCAGTCATCAGATCTATGTATACAAGATCTATGATAGTTTTTGTTTGTTTTTGTTTAGGGATACATACAGTTGTTTCTAAACGGTACACCCAAAAATCTAGAAAAGAATGTGTGTGTGTGTGGGGGGGGGGGGGGGGGGGGTGGCTGTGGAGGGGGGCTGGCTGTGTGTGTGTGTTGTTTAGTGGGTGTGTTGGGGGGGGGGGGGGGGGGGGGCCTGTGTGTGTGTTGGGGGGGGGGGGGGGCGCTGTGTGTGTGTTTTTTTGTTTGTTTAGTGGTTTGTGTGAGTGTGTGTGTTCATTTTAACTCCTATCCAAAAGAAATATATAGACAGTATGCGTGTGTGTGTGGTTGTTGTTGTTGTGTGTGTGTGTGCGTGCGTGCGCGCGCGCGTGTGCGTGCGTGCATGTGTGGTGTTAATCATTGTTTTCCCTGTGGTAAATCAAGGCAGTGATGATGGTGTCTGTGAGTGCAGAGTGACAGGGGGTATGGACAAGGCTGGATACCATGCAGCAGATGCCAACACCTCTGTGGGGGAAGCCCTGGAGGCTTTCGTCATCGGCC
>CM060342.1:32807577-32808875 GCA_030674155.1 Stramonita haemastoma
AATTGCCAGGCATCAGTGATGCAGCACAGCGCAGTACAGTGCAGAACATGCAGCACAGCACAGCACACAACACTATATTGCACTGTACTGTATGTGTATTGTATTGTTTGTGTGTTGTGTTGTGTTGTTTTTATTTATTTTTTATTTATTTTAAAAATATTTTTATTCTTTTATGTCGAGGATAATGGAATAAGCAATCATATGCTTTTTTTTTCGTCCGGTCCCCGTGTGTATGCAGTTTTGTAAATGTCATCTGTTCCAACCGGCACACGATGGCCTATTCTTATCAAAGTGCAACAGGATTTAACATGTGCGCAAGATGTTCAGCGTGTGTTTGCACACGGGGCTTCGGTTTATAGTCTCATTCGAAAGACTTTTGGGGAGAGTGGAGTCAGCACTGATGTTAACTCCAGAGGAAACATCCCCTTGACCGGGAATGGAACCCGGGTTGTCAAATTGCAAGCGCAATGTTCTGACCACTAGGCTATATCCCGCCCCCTGTATTGTATTAAATTGTGTTGTGTTTTTTGGTGACCATGAAGGTAGCTGCGTTCTGACTTTTGGGGAATTAAGGTTGTGGTTATGATTGTGTCACACAGCCAAGGCCTGAGCCAGCTGTTTGGCAGCCTGAAGGGGTCAGTGGGGGGCATGGTCAGTGGGTCCATCGCTGGCATGGAGGGGTCAGCGTCTCTACGCCGTGTGGGCAGCATGCGCAGGACTTTCATGTCGGGCACTGCCGCCCTCAAGAAAAAGTCCGTCTGCCTGCAGGTCAAGTTCCAAGTGGTAAGTGAGGAGTGGTGGGGATGGGTTGGGTTGGGTTGGGTGGGGGTGGGTGGGTTGTGGTGTGGTGTGTGTGTGTTGGGGGGGGTGTTGGGTGTGTGTGGTGGGGGGGGGTGGGGGTGGGGGTGTGTGTGGGGGGTGTTGGTGTGTTGGGTGTATGTGTGTGTGTGTGTGTGTGTGTGTAGGCACACGAGTGCACGCGGGTGTGAGAGTAAATGTATGTGTGTGTTCGTGTGTTGTGTGTGTGTGTGTTCTGTTCGTGAGTGTGTGTGTGTGTGTTTGTGTGTGTGTGTGTGTGCATGCGTGCATGTGCATGTGTGCATGTGTGCATGCACGCACATGCATGTGTGCGTGCATGCACACACATGCGTGCGTGCATGCATGTGTGTGGGTGCTTGTCTGTATCATGTATGTGTCCATGTTCATGTGCATACATGTATGTGTGTCTGTCACTCAGGACTCGGTGATGGAGACTCTACGCAAAAGCCAGGCGCACTTTGTCTTCTGCTTCCTGCCCC
>CM060342.1:32808975-32811475 GCA_030674155.1 Stramonita haemastoma
GAGAGAGAGAGAGAGAGAGAGAGAGAGAGAGAGCTCTGTATTGGAGGGAGTTTCAATCTGTGCAGTTCAATTGTATGTGCTGGCCATGTGATGTGCCGCTGACAGGAGGGCCTGGGGTGCCATGCCTATAGCAGACCCTCCCTCAGTCACCCTCACAGTCACTGCCAGGGCACCACAGCAAGAGAACTGAGTGCCTAGCGCCAGAGCAGTGATGAACTGAGGGTGCTGATGTTTTCATTTTTAATTGACTTTTTATCTCACACCGCTTTGTGTGACACTTCTACAGCTTCTTCTTCACCTTTTTTTCTTCTTCTTCGCCTCCTGTTTCTTCTTTTTGTTCTTCTCGTTCTTCTTGTTCTTGTTCTTCTTGTTCATCATCATCATGGGTCATCGTCATCATCATCATCATCCCTTCATCATCTTCCCTCCTCCTCCTCCTCCTCCTCTCCTCCTCCCCTCCCTCCTCCTCCTCCTCCTTCTTCTTTTCCTTTTCCTTCTTCTTCTTCTCTTCTTCTTCTTTTCTTCTTCTTTCTTCTTCTTCTTCTTTCTTCTTCTTCTTCTTCCCATCATAAGCCTCAGTGCTCAGCTGCTGATGAGTGCTAACACGGCTGGCTCTCCCAGGTGTGGATGCAGACTGTATAGCACAGCAAGGCAGTGAGCATGCAACTACCGTTCAGTTTGAATATGACGCAATGTGTAACGAATCTTACAGACAGACGTGACTGTTCAGTTTAACACCAGGCAGTGTGTAATGAATGTTACAGACAGACAGACAGACAGACATGACTGTTCAGTTTAACATCAGGCAGTGTGTATTAAATGTTACAGATAGACAGACGTGACTGTTCAGTTTAACACTAGGCAGTGTGTAACGAATGTTACAGACAGACGTGACAGTTCAGTTTAACACTAGGCAGTGTGTAACGAATGTTACAGACAGACAGACAGACAGATGTGACTGTTCAGTTTAACACCAGGTAGTGTGTAACGAATGTTACAGACAGACACAGACATGACTGTTCAGTTCAACACCAAGCAGTGTGTAACAAATGTTACAGACAGACGCGACAGTTCAATTTAACACTAGGCAGTGTGTAACGAATGTTACAGACAGACAGACATGACTGTTCAGTTCAAACTCATCGATCAGCTCATCGAATGCAAAGAGGGTGACAGATGGTAAGAGCATCAATATTCATCAAGCCATTTTGTACAAAACGCTGAACAGAGCACGACATCATCATCCCATGTCGCCCTATGGATGTTTAGTATAATATTATAAATGTGTATTTACTTAGGGGCTGGGGACGCGGGCTATCATAATGCATTTGGGAATGATCAGTGTTGGACAGACTTCAGATGCATGTATGTGTGTGTGTCACAAAGTGGCGTTAGAATGTGGCGCTGTATCAGGTTGAAGGACTATGCTGTTGACGATGCTGTGGGATCCTCTGCTGTGTTTATGGCTCTGTTGCTGCTCTTACCTTCTTCTGGTAGGTAGAGGTTCAGTTCTTCGGGGACAGAGGGGAGGGAGGGAGGAGAGGGGGAGGAAGGAGTGAAGAGTAAAGAGACGACCGTGGGTTTTAGATTGGAGGAGGTGGTATTGATTGGGGGATCAGTCGAGATGAGATCTTGAGGTGTGCGTGATTTGAATTGAATCATGTTTGGACTGTTATTGGCATTCTCCCTCAGCCCCCCCCCCCCCCCCCCCCCCCCCCCCCCCCCCCCCCCCCCCCCCCCTCCGAATTTGGTATGGAAGACCTCATATTGAAAAGCAAGTTTGGGTGTTTTTTATGTCCCTTGCCATATCAGTAGTCGTGCTCCCACTTCCTATCAGGGCAATGTTACTGTTCTACATACTAAGCTTTGTAACCTAGGACAGGAAGCGGCGTTGACCTCCAATTACCATGGGCACAAAACTGTGAACTTTGTCACCGTGGGACCCAGAAACCCACACATACAGAGCTTTCTGGCTGGAAAAAAAGAGAACATCTGTGCACTGTGGCACGTCACCCATCCACACAGACCGCTACTGTGGTTTTTGTTGTCTGTTTTGTTTTGTCCGTCTGTCGGTGTGGCGGCTTTGTTTGTTTCTCTGTATTTTTGTCTGCCAGTATCTGTCTGTCTGTCTGTCTGTCGGTGTGGGGTTTTGTTCGTCTCTCTGTGTTTGTCTGTCTTGTGTTTTTTGTCTGTTTTGTCCGTCTGTCGGTGTGCAGGTTTGTTTGTCTCTCTGTGTTTTTGTCTGTTTGCTAGTCTGTTCCTGCGTTTCCCTCTCTTTCTGTAATTGACTGTTTATTACTGCCCCCCCCCCCCCTTCCGTTTTGTTGCGTGTTTTGCCCACTTTGATATATAATAGTATGTAGTAAATGTAGTGTTTCTGATCGGGAAGAGAGAGAGAGAGAGAGAGAGGAGGAGAGAGAGAGAGAGAGAGAGAGAGAGAGGAGAGAGAGAGAGGGAGAGGGCGAGGCAGTGGTTAGAACGTGCCCCTGATGCACCATTA
>CM060342.1:32813975-32818975 GCA_030674155.1 Stramonita haemastoma
TCACACATAAAGTTTTCTGTACATTTGACACCCAATTGAGTCGACCAGTTTCCTGTTGTAAAATTGGCATTTCATAAGCCTGTCTACATATTCTAGAAGCTGGTTGTTTAAGAAGTTTTAACCAGTATTTAATGCTTTTTATATATGCCCTTATGTACAACGGATATCTACCACTTTCCCCGTAAACTAGATAGATAGATAGATAGATAGATAGATGATAGATAGAGAGAGAGAGGAGAGAGAGAGAGAGAGAGAGAGAGAGTGAGAGAGAGAGAGAGAGAGAGAGAGAGAGAGAGAGAGAGATTTGATTTATTCTTTTATATCGAGGATAATGAAATAAGCACTCGTGCTTTTTTTCATCCAGTCCCCGTGTGTATGCAGTTTTGTAAATGTCATCTGTTCCCACCGGCACGCGATGGCCTACTCTTACGAAAAGCGGAACAGGATTTAACGTGTGTGCAAGGTGTTCTGCGTGCGTTCGCACACGGGGCCTCGGTTTAAAGTCTCATCCGAAAGACTTTTGGGGAGAGTGGAGTGATCACTGAGAGAGAGAGAGAGAGAGGAGAGAGAGAGAGAGAGAGAGAGAGGAGAGAGAGGAGAGAGAGAGAGAGAGGGGGGGGGGGGGGGGGCGCTTTATTGCCCAGGGAAGGTAAGGAGGCCTGATATGAGCAGAGCTGTGCTCTTCTATTATTGTAAGAAAAAAAGTCAGCGCTGCCTATCTGGGATGTTTCGAGGCACAGTGTGTGTGTGTGTGTGTGTGTGTGTGTGTGTGTGTGTGTGTGTGTGTGTGTGTGTGTGTGTGTGTGTGTGTGGCGCGCGCGCGCGCGCGCGCGTGCGCGATCCCTCCCCCCCCTCTCTCTACCCTCTCCTCATCTTTCCATTTCCCCCTTTCCTTCCCCCCTCCCCCAAGTAAAGCAAACAAGCCCCCCCCCCCCCCCCCCCCCCCCCCCCCATCACCACCACCAAAACAAAAACATAAACCCAAACGAAACAAGAGCAACGAAAACTTCCAAACCACACGAAACCAAACACTTGCACTTGCCCTAAGTCAGCAATAAAACAAGCGCTTATGTGATTTTTGCCTCTGCAAGACGAAGGGTAAAACAGAACTGGAGGAAAATTGGAGATTGGGGGAGAAAGAATACAGGGACTTCTGTTTCTGTTATTAGGAAAAAGGGAGATTGGGAGAGAAAGAATATAAGGACTTCAGTTTCTATTATTAGGAAAAAGGGAGATTGGGAGAGAAAGAATACAAGGAATACTTTTTCTGCTGCTGTTGTTTGATGTGTTGGTGTATGTATAGTGCTGAGTGTGTGAAAGACGCCGGGTATACTTGTGGTACAGGGAGAGGGAGAAGTGATCAGCGGATAAAGGAAGGATGGGGGAAATATTGAACACACTGTGTGCCTTTACTGCTTGTTCTCCTCCCCTTCTTCCTTTCTTAGCATGTCTGTCTGTCTGTCTGTCTTGTTGGCTGGCTACTTGGTCACATTCTTTTGTTCTGGTCATGCCTTTGTCTACATTCACGTGTGTGTGTGGGGGGGTGGGTGGGGGGGTGGGTGCGTGCGTGTGTGGTTGTCGTCTGTCTGTCTGTCTGTCTGTCTGTCTGTCTGTCTCTTGTTTGTTTCTGATGTGTCGTTTTCTTTTTCCCTCGTTTCCTATCTTTTGTCTTTTTTTTTTCTTTTCTTTTTTTGCGAAAAGGAGGAGAGAGAGAGAGAGAGAGAGAGAGAGAGAGAGAGAGAGAGAGAGAGAGAGAGAGAGAGAGGAGAGGAGAGAGAGAGAGAGAGAGAATGAAACAAACATTCCTGAACACGAACAGGAAGCTAGCAATTGCCTTCAGATGTCTCCCAGACGACCGGTAGCCTGGGCCTAGCTGAAGAAGAAATGGTATAATAATGCTGGACGCACGTGCCGGAATGATCAGCTCAGCAGTAGCCTGCAGTGTTTTGTTTCTTCATTACAAAGTAATGCTGGTAGTAGACTGGTATAGTCCGTATAGTAGTGCTGGCCATGCACTCGTTTTGTTGTTGTCTTTTTTTTTACAACACAATCCCTAGTTACAGACCTGTGCCTTGCCCCATGAAAAGTGAATAAGGAAAGAGGAAAATGGGTCTTGCATCGATCTAAGTGGATCGGTGATGTAGAGGTAATGCGGCTGCTTAGAAAGCGAAAAGTCCGGGTTAGAGTATGCGGTTGTTCGAATCCCATTTGGCCCCAAAACTTTTCCCCCATCTATTAGATCATGAGTAGTGGTCTGGGTGCTGGTCTTTCGGATAAGACGTTAAACCGATGTCCTGTGTGTTCACATTATTATTTAGCGCACGTAAACAAAACTCACGGCAACAAGAGGGTTGTCCCTGGCGAAATTCTGTAGAAAAAAGCCACTCTGATATGGAAACAAATACATTTGCAGACGGGAAAAGAAAAAAAATGGGTGGCGCTGCTCTTGTGGCGACGCGCCTTGTGGCGACGCGCTCTCCCGGGGAGAGCAGCCCGAATTTCACGCAGAGACATCTGCTGTGTCTCACAGTGGTGTAAAAATATGTTACCTTATTCTTAGTCTTAGAGATTGGAAGGCTTATTATCTTATCTCTGGTCATAATCAGACAATGGAAGTGTTGTTTTATCTCTGGTCCTAGGGAATGGAAGATTTCTTATCTCTTGTCTTAAACAGAGAATGGAAGGGTTGTTATCTTATCTCTGGTATTAGGGAATGGAAGATTTGTTATCCTATCTCTGGTATTTCTCAGAGAAAGAAAGGCATGTTATCATATCTCTGGTCTTAGAAACCTAGCGGGGGTGATGGTAAAAGAAGATGGTGAATTGGATGTGGAAGGTACGAGATGGTGGTGGGGGTGGTGGTAGTGGTTGTGGTGGTGGTGGTTGTGATGGTGATGGTTGTGATGGTGAGGGTGGTACATGTTGCTAACGTCCTCAACACGCTCTACTGGTCGGTTGGAGGCTGGTACATACTGTCTCTGTTGTGGCTGCTACATGTCACGCAGACAGTGACGCAGAATGGCTTTGATGTCTATGGACATTCCCACGTGATAAGATGGCATTGATGGCATAAGTAGCTGTCAAGAGAGAGAGAGAGAGAGAGAGAGAGAGAGAGAGAGAGAGAGAGAGGAGAGAGAGAGAGAGGAGAGAGAGAGAGAGAGAGAGGGTGGGGGGGAGGGGGAGGGTGCTATGATGACGTTGTGGACGTTCTCAGCATAATGCTAGGGTAGGCAATGGCTGCAGGCGGCAGGAAGTGTAGTCAGTGTTATCACACACAGATGGTGAAGATGAAGGATGGCATGGCATGGCATTGTGTTTATTCTCGCATGCCTGCCACTTATTTCCTCTCTGCCTCTGTGTCACCTGGTTCGTTGGTTTGTCTTGTTTGTTTGTTTTTGTGTGTGTGTGTGTGTGTTGTTTGTTTGTTTATCGAAATGCCACATCTCTCTCTCTCTCCTCTTCTCTCTCTCTCTCTCTCTCTCTTCTCTCTCTCTCTCTCTCTCTCTCTCTCTCTCTCTCTCTCCTCCCTCCTCCCTCTCCCCTCCCCCCCCCTCTCCCTCTCCCCCCCCCCTCTCTCTCCTCTATATATGTCTGCCTCCCGCTGTATCACGGTCTGTCTGCCTCTTTCTCTCTATGTTACTCTCTGTCTCCTCTCTGTCTTGTTTGCCTATCTCTCACTCTCTGCCTCTGCCTCCTTCTCTTTCTTTCTGTCTGTCTGTCCGTCCGTCCGTCCGTCGGTCTGTCGGTATGTCTGTCTGCCTGTCCGCCCGTCTTCCTCTTTTCATACTTCTTTCTTCCTTTCATGCTCCTACCTCCCTGCCTGCTCATGAAAAGTCTACCACTTCAGTCTGTCCTGTGTTTTCTCTCAGACTTGAAACTGCCAGGTCTTCTTCAACTTGTCGAGTTACTGCACATCAAAGGCGGGGAGGAGAGGACTATTCCCTGCATTAGTGTCTTCCTTCCTTCCCTCCTTCCTTCGCAGTTTGTGTCTTACTTCCTTCTTTTCGTCCTTCTTCCTTCCCTCACTCTCTCTGTGCCAGCTTCACACCACACCGCCAAATCACTTCCATGTGCTGCTGCTGTATACACATTCCAGTATATCACCTCTGTGTGTGTGTGTGTGTGTGTGTGTGTGTGTGTGTGTGTGTGTGTGTGTGTGTGTGTGTGTGCACGTGTCGTGGTGCGTGCGTGCGTACATGTGTGTGTGGAAGAGAGAGAGAGAGAGAGAGAGAGAGAGAGAGAGAGAGAGAGAGAGGAGAGAGAGAGAGAGAGAGGCGCAACTGGAATTTTCAAATTACACAAACTGCATTTCAGGAGAGGGGGGTGGTGGGGGGTGGTTAGAGGAAAAAAGTGAAGAAATAATGACAGATGTGAACAAGGTGTGGTGGGAACTAACATGACAAGGATGGTTGGCAACAGGTAGATGGAGGGTACAGATAGGTAAAGAGCAGGACAAAGACAGGACAGAAGCAGAGACACTGACTGAACGATCGATACACAGTGAAAAAGAAAAGAGGAGAGGAAAACAGTGATGCAATTTGGTTTGTTTGTGTGATCTTTTATTATTATTTTTTTAAAGTCTTGTTCGCTTATGTGATGAGTGAAGTGTCTCATTCAGCGATTCAAGATTTGACTTGAAAACTATATTCGAGCTGTGTGTGTGTGTGTGTGTGTGTGTGTGTGTGTGTGTGTGTGTGTGTGTGTGTGTGTGTGTGAGAGAGAGAGAGAGAGAGAGAGAGAGAGAGAGAGAGAGAGAGAGAGAGAGAGAGGAGAGAGAGAGAGAGAGAGAGAGAGAACACACACACTCACATAGGCAGGCAGGCAGGCAGGCAGGCAGGCAGGCACGTACACACACGCGCGCACACACACACACACACACACACACACACACACACACACACAACACACACACACACACACAAGATGTGGCAATCCTCACACAATGCATGCAAGAGGTGGGTGGCAGTGTTGTTGTGGATGCCTCCGTTGGTCCATTGCAG
>CM060342.1:32823975-32828975 GCA_030674155.1 Stramonita haemastoma
AATGGATGGCATCTACCCTTAGATAATGGATGGCATCTAACCATAGATAATGGCATCTTCCCAAAGATAATGGATGGCATCTTTCCACGGATAACGGATAGCATCTACCTATAAATAATGGATGGTATCCACCCTTAGATAATGGATGGCATCTACCCTTAGATAATGGATGGCATCTACCCTTAGATAATGGATGGCATCTAACCATAGATAATGGATGGCATCTACCCTTAGATAATGGATGGCATCTACCCTTAGATAATGGATGGCATCTACCCTTAGATGATGGATGGCATCTACCCATAGATAATGGATGGCATATAACCATAGATAATGGATAGCATCTACCCGAAGATAATGGATGGCATCTACCCTTAGATAATGGATGGCATCTAACCATAGATAATGGATGGCATCTAACCATAGATAATGGATAGCATCTACCCGAAGATTATGGATGGCATCTACCCTTAGATAATGGATGGCATCTAACCATAGATAATGGATGGCATCTACCCGAAGATAATGGATGGCATCTACCCTTAGATAATGGATGGCATCTAACCATAGATAATGGATGGCATCTACCCGAAGATAATGGATGGCATCTACCCTTAGATAATGGATGGCATCTAACCATAGATAATGGATGGCATCTACCCGAAGATAATGGATGGCATCTACCCATCTTGTGTCAGTCATGCCTTAAGTCTGTTTGTTTCCTCATTCTGGGTATGCCCCATAGAGTCAGTGACACAGTATGATACTGTGTGTGTGTGTGTGTGTGTGTGTGTGTGTGTGTGTGTGTGTGTGTGTGTGTGTGTGAGAGTGTGTGTGTGTGTGTGTGTGCGCGTGCACGTGTGCGTGCGTGGGCACATGTGTGCATGCATGCATGTGTATATGTGTGTATTTGTTCATATATGTGTGTGCATTCATATGTATACACCTATGTTTGCACCAGGCTGAACTGGAGGCGATGAAGACGAAAACAGAAAAGCTGGAGAAGGAACGCAATGAGTACAAAGCTGCCTGTGAAAAACTGGAGACCAGGGTATGGATCTCTGTATCTCTGTATCTCTGTATCTCTGTCATCTCTGTATCTCAGTGTCTCTGTCTCTGTTTCTGTCTCTGTTTCTGTCTGTCTCTCTGTCTGTCTCTCAGTGTTCTCTCTCTGTCTCTGTCTCTCTGTCTCTCTCTCTCTCTCTCTCTCTCTCTCTCTCTCTCTCTCTTCTCTCTCTTCTCTCTCTCCTCCCTCTGCTCTCTCTCTCTCTCTCTGTCTCTTTCTGTATCTCTCTGTCTCTGTCTCTTTCTGTGTCTCTCTGTCTCTGTCTCTCTGTCTCTCTCTCTGTCTCTGTCTCTCTCTCTCACAGCGCTGTTTATCTCCATCTTCTGTCTCTGTTTCTCCGTGTCTCCTTGTCTTCCTGTCTGTCTGTCTGTCTGTCTCTGTCTGTCTGTTCTGTCTCTCATTTTCTCTCTCTGTCTTTGTGTCGTGTGTGTGTGTGTGTGTGTGTGTGTGTGTTTGTGTGTGTGTGTGTGTGTCTGTGTGTGTCTGTGTGTGTCTGTGTGTGTCTGTGTGTGTCTGTGTGTGTCTGTGTGTGTGCATGTATGTATGTATATGTGTGTGCGTGCGTGCGTGCGTTCGTGCGTGCGTGTGTGTGTGCGTGCGTGCATGTATGTATATGTGTCTGTGTCTGTGAGTCTGTGTCTGTGCGCGCATGCATGTGTGTGCATACATACATGTGCATGATGGTGTGTGTGTACAGCTGGCGGAGGTGACAGCAGACCTGATGGAGGAGAACACCACCTCCACTCAGGCCAGTGAGATGCTGGAGGCAGAGTCTGCAGAACGCATGAGACTGGAGAAGGAGCTCAAAGACCTGCAGGTCAGCACCAATACCCTCCCCACCCTGCCCTACCTCTTTCCCTGCTGTTGGGCTGTCTGTCTTGTCTGAAGATGTATCTGTATGTAGATGTGAATGTTTGTCTGTGGATGTGTTTGTCTGTGGATGTATTTGTCTGTGGATGTGTTTTCTGTGGATGTGTTTGTCTGTGGATGTGTTTGTCTGTGGATGTGTTTGTCTGTGGATGTGTTTGTCTGTGGATGTGTTTGTCTGTGGATGTGTTTGTCTGTAGATGTATTTGTCTGTGGTCTGTGGATGTGTTTGTCTGTAGATGTATTTGTCTGTGGATGTATTTGTCTGTCTGTGGATGTGTTTGTCTGTGGATGTATTTGTCTGTGGATGTGCTCGTCTGTGGATGTGTTTGTCTGTGGATGTATTTGTCTGTGGATGTGTTTGTAGATGTATTTGTCTGTGGATGTGTTTGTCTGTGGATGTATTTGTCTGTGGATGTCTGTCTGTGGATGTGTTTGTCTGTGGATGTATTTGTCTGTGGATGTCTGTCTGTGGATGTGTTTGTCTGTGGATGTGTTGTAGATGTATTTGTCTGTGGATGTATTTGTCTGTGGATGTGTTTGTCTGTGGATGTATTTGTCTGTGGATGTGTTTGTCTGTGGATGTGTTTGTCTGTGGATGTATTTGTCTGTGGATGTCTGTCTGTGGATGTGTTTGTCTGTGGATGTATTTGTCTGTGGATGTCTGTCTGTGGATGTGTTTGTCTGTGGATGTATTTGTCTGTGGATGTCTGTCTGTGGATGTCTGTCTGTGGATGTCTGTCTGTGGATGGGATGTTTGTGGATGTGTCCGCCTGTGGATGTGTCCGCCTGTGGATCTTTGGATGTGTCTGTAGATGTGTCCGCCTGTGGATGTGTCTGTGGATGTTTGTGGATGTCTGTCTGTGGATGTGCTTGTCTGTGGATGTGTCTGTCTGTGGATGTGTTTGTCTGTGGATGTATTTGTCTGTGGATGTGTCTGTCTGTGGATATTTGTCTGTGGTTGTATTTGTCTGTGGATGTGTCTGCTGTGGATGTATTTGTCTGTGGATGTGTCTGCTGTGGATGTCTGTCTGTGGATGTGTCTGTCTGTGGATGTGTCTGCTGTGGATGTGTCTGCTGTGGATGTCTGTCTGTGGATGTGTCTGTCTGTGGATGTGTCTGCTGTGGATGTGTCTGCTGTGGATGTCTGTCTGTGGATGTGTCTGTCTGTGATGTGTCTGCTGTGGATGTGTCTGCTGTGGATGTCTGTCTGTGGATGTGTCTGCTGTGGATGTGTCTGCTGTGGATGTCTGTCTGTGGATATTTGTCTGTGGATGTCTGTCTGTGGATGTGTCTGCTGTGGATGTGTTTGTCTGTGGATGTGTCTGTCTGTGGATGTGTCTGTCTGTGGATATTTGTCTGTGGATGTGTGTGTCTGTGGATGTGTCTATCTGTGGATGTGTATCGTGTCAGGATGTGGTGTCTCTTTCTGGTGTCTGTTGATGTGTCTGTCTGTCTATTGTCTGTGGATTTATCTGTCTATTGTCTGTCGGTGTGTCTGTTGTCTGTGGGTTGTGGATGTGTCTTGGATGAGGATGTGTCTGTAAATCTACAGCACTGTGTGTACGAATGCCAGCATTAGAACTGATAATTTTAGAATAGAGAAGAGAAAACCACAAGAACTGTGTGTATGAATGCCAACATAAAAAACTGATAATTTTAGAACAGAGAAGAGAAATAAGAGAAAACCACAAGAGCCTTGTGTGTATGAATGAATGCCAAAGGAAGGCAGCCTGATAAGTAGCTGTAGCAGTGTGGTGTAGTGTGCTAATGGAGTGATCCATCATAAGACTAATGTGGGGATGAACTAATGCAGGGGTGAAGGATGGCAGTCAGTTCTGATAGGATGCCCATCACCATCATTAATCAGCCTCTGCCCCCTCCCCTCCCCTCCTCTCCTCCCCTGCATGCCATGGGAGATAATTTGGCTCTGTTAGCAATTAACTCCCCCCCTTGAGAGTCGATAACAAGGTTACTTACACATTTGGCTCTCAGCTGTGTTGTTCTTTTTTGGGGTACTCTTTTTTTTTTTTTTTTTGTCTGTGAAAAAAAATCTTTTTTTCTGTGCTGGTTCGGCATTTTTCCTGGGTTTCTGTATGTTGTGTGTGTGTGTGTGTATGTGGTGTGTGTGTTGTGTGTGTGTGTGTGTGTGTGTGTGTGTGTGTGTGTGTGTGTGTTGTGTGTTGTGATGTATGTGTGTGTGAGAGAGAGCATGTGTGAGCATGTGTGTGTGTATGTGTGAATGAGTGAGTGCATGCATGCGTGTGTGCATGCGTGCGTGTGTGCATGCATGTGTGTGTGTGTGTGTGTGTGTGTGTGTGTGTGTGTGTGTGTGTGTGTGTGTGTGTGTGTGTGTGTGCGTGCATGCGTGCGTGCGTGCCTGCGTGCGTGCCTGCGTGCGTGTCTGTGCGTGTGTGTGTTTGGCGGCTTTAATAGGATGATTTTCTCTAGAACAGCTTGCTCATCAGAAAACCGAAGAAAGAAAAGAGTAGGTAAGACAGTGGCCTTTCCCTGTCAGTCTCCGTGTGACTGTAGCTGCCCAACACAGCCAACAGCTCACTAAGGCAACAAGCACATACATGGGAGGTTACTTCTACCACACCTAGAATATTACTTGTAGGCATGTGTTCAAAGTGGGGGAAATGAAATGGAACAAAACAAAAATGGAGAGAGGAGTGAAGAAAGAGAGGAGGGAAAGACAAGGAAAAACCCCCAAATAGCATAAATGTCTTCTTACATAAAAATAAAATCTAGACATTTTAAAGAGAAAGAAAAAAAAAGTTAGCATTAAAGAAAGAAGAAGAAAGAAATGTGAAAAGGGGGGGAAAAAACCCCTGAGTCTAAAAATGCATTCTCAAAATGCAATCTCCCCGCAGCAAAACAGGGTCACAAGTCAAAGTTCACCAGGGGTAAGGCAGAGGTGGCAAAGGCAGCACCCCCAGAGGGTCATAGGTCAGACTTATAAGGACAAGATCGACCAGGATGAAGAGAAGGGGGGGGGGGGGGGGGGTATGCTAATGATAGTGCTGTCATTTTATTGGATGAGGTAGACAAGGGAGGTGATTAT
>CM060342.1:32833975-32836475 GCA_030674155.1 Stramonita haemastoma
TGTGTGTGTGTGTGTGTTGTGCACATTTTCATATATTAATGAGTGCACTCTTGCTAAAGGGTGTGATGATAAATACACATAGACATAAGCATGCAGACTTGTAAATCTTAAAAATGTATTGTCGTGTAAACAGCAGTATATCCTGAACAAGGGTGACAGACACAACTTGCGTTGTTATGGTCTTGACAATAAGGTCACACCTCTTGGTATACAGAGTTTTATACCTTCTATGAATCGTACATGCAGTCACTCATTCATCCATGCGTCCTTCGGATGAGAATATAAACCGAGGCCCCATGTGCGAATGCACGCAGAACATCTTGCGCACACGTTTCCGCTTTTCGAAAGAGTAGGCCATTGTGTGCCAGTGGGAACAGATGACAAGATTTACAAAAACTGCATACACACGGGGACTGGATGAAGAAAAGCACATGAGTGCTTATTCCATTATCCTCAATACAAAAGAAAAGAATAAAAGATGCGTTCATTCACTGGTGTACAGGTGGTGTCACTGAAGCGAGCGAAGCATGAACTGGAACTGAAACTGAGAGAACAGGAGGAAGAACTGGACGACCAGGCTGGACAGATACAGCAGCTGGAACAGGTAAGGATAATCATGATAATGATCATGATAATGATGATAATGGTAATGATAATGGTAGTATTGATGATAATGGTAATTATAAGGAGAACAGGAGGAAGAACTGGACGACCAGGCTGGACAGATACTCTAGCTGGAACAGGTAGTGATAATGATGATGATCATGATGATAATGGTAATATTGATGATAATGGTAATATTGATGGTAATAATGATGATAATGATAAAGAGAACAGGAAGAGGAACTGGACGATCAGACTGGGTAGATACACTAGCCGGAACAGGTAATGATAATGATGATGATCATTATAATGATGATAATAACAATAGTAGAAATAGAACAAAACGATGATGACAGTTGTAGTGGTGGTAGTTGCGATGATAACAATAGTAAAAACGAAATTTAGCGAATTGTATATGATTGTTGACTCTGTGTGTATGTGTGTGTGTATGCGTGTGTGCGCGCATGTGTGTACAGACGAAGCTGCGGCTGGAGATGAACATGGAGAAGATGAAGAAGCAGCAGCAGTCAGAGGTGGAGGAGAAGGAGGAGGAGCTGGAGGACATGAGAACCAAGACACAGAAAAAGGTCAATCCCCCCCTCTATGCCTATAAATCTATCTATAATGATCAATAAACGATCTGTAATAATCAACAGTGATTTGTAATGATCGATAAGGATTTGTAATGGTCACTAACAATCTGTTATGATCTATAATGGTCAACAACGATCTGTAATGATCAGTAACAATCTATAATGATCAACGATCTATAATGGATCAATAACGATCTGTAATGATCAATAACGATCTATAGTGAACCAACAACGTCCTATAGTGGATCAATAACAATCTATAGTGGACCAATAACGATCTGTAATGATCAACAACGATCTGTAATGATTAATAACGATCTATAGTGGATCATTAACATTCTATAGTGGATCAATAATGTTCTATAATGATCAATAACGATCTGTAATGATCAATAACAATCTGTAATAGTCAATAATGATCTATAGTGGATGAATAATGATATGTAATGATCAATAGCGATCTACAAAAGATCAATAATGGATCAATAATGATGTGTAATGATGGATGTTGACAGCTATGATCGATGGAGTCCCAGCTGGAGGAGGAGTATGAGGAGAAGCATAATGATCTATAATGATCAATAATGGATCAATAACGATCTATAATGATGCATGTTGACAGCTACGGTCCATGGAGTCCCAGCTGGAGGAGGAGTATGAGGAGAAGCGGCGTGTGTGGAGGAGAGAAGGCCAACCTGGAGAGACAGCTGCAGGACTACAGTGCCCGCGCCCCTGCCAGAGACAGAGGTGAACACACACATCTCTTCTCCTCTCTCTTTTCTCCTCTTCGTTCTCTCTGTTTTCTCTCTTCTCCTCTCTGTTCTCTCTGTTCTCATTGTTCTCCTCTCTCATCTCTTTGTTCTCTCTGTTATCCTCTTTGTTCACTTTGTTCACCTCTTTCCCCTTTCTCTTCTCTCTCTTCTCCTCACTCCTCTCTTTGTTCTCCTCTCTCTTCTCCTCTCTTCTCCTTACTGCATTTGTTTGTTATCATGTTCGTATACCCCTTCATAAGGGGCCTTGGCCTATAAATGAATAAACCATCCGAATCCGAATCTTCTCCTCTCTGTTCTCCTCTTTGTTCTCCTTGCTCTCTTCTCCTTTTTGTTCTCATCTCTCTTCTCCTCATTCTTCTCACTCTTCTCCTCTTTGTTCTCCTCTCTCCTCTCCTCTTTGTTCTTCTCTCTCTTCTCTTTTTTCTCCTGTCTGTTCTCTTAATTCTCCTCTCTCTTCTCCTATCTCTTCTTCTCTTCTCTCTTTTCTCCTCTTTGTTCTTCTCTCTCTTCTCCTCTTTTTTCTCCTGTCTG
>CM060342.1:32841475-32858975 GCA_030674155.1 Stramonita haemastoma
CGGCCAGCAAGACGACAGCGGAGGAGGTGTGCAAGCGAGGGCAGAAACAGCTGCGGGAACTGAGGGAGGAACTGGCAGAGGCCCAGAAGAAAGAGATCGAGGCCTGCCAGAAATACAAGGAGAGGGTGAGAGACTGTGTGTGTTGGGTTGTGGTGGGTTGGGTTGGTGGGTTGGGTTGGGTTTTGTTGTGTTGTGCTGTCTGTGATGTGTTGTGTGTGTGTGGGCTGTGTTGTACTGTCTGTGCCACTGTTCTGTCTGTGCCACTGTGTTGTGCTGTCTGTGACAGTGTTGTGCTGTGTGTGACACTATTTGTGACACTATGTTGTGTTGTGTGTGACACTGTGCTGTACTGTCTGTGACACTATGTTGTGCTGTGTGTGACACTGTGCTGTGCTGTGTGACACTGTGCTGTGCTGTGTGTGATGCTGTGTTGTGCTGTGTGTGACACTGTGCTGTGCTGTGTGACACTGTGCTGTGCTGTGTGTGATGCTGTGTTGTGCTGTGTGTGACACTGTGCTGTGCTGTGTGACACTGTGCTGTGCTGTGTGTGATGCTGTGTTGTGCTGTGTGTGAGACTGTGCTATGTGTGATGCTGTGTTGTACTGCCTGTGACACTGTGTTGTAATGTATTGTACTGCCTGTGATGCTGTTTTGTATCAGTGATGCTGTGTTGCGCTGTGTGTGACAGTGTGCTGTGTGTGACAGTGTGCTGTGTGTGACAGTGTGCTGTGTGTGAGACTGTGCTGGGTGTGACACTGTGCTGGGTGTGACACTGTACTGTGTGTGACACTGTGCTGTGTGTGACACTGTGCTGTGAGTGACACTGTGCTGTGAGTGACACTGTGCTGTGAGTGACACTGTGTTGTGTGTGACACTGTGCTGTGAGTGACACTGTGACACTGCTGTCTGTGACACTGTGCTGTGTGTGACACTGTGCTGTGTATGACACTGTGCTGTGTGTGACACTGTGTGACACTGTGCAGGAAAACGAAATGGAGACACTGGAGGTGGAGCTTGCCCAGAGCCGGGCTGACCTGAAGCTGGCCTTCAAGAGGATCGCTGACCTGCAGGCCGCACTAGAGGATGAACTGGACTCTGACGACAGTCTGCAGCTGGATGAGAGGTGAGGGGGGAGGGAGGTAGGGAGGGAGAGAGGATGCTGATGGACTTGACATTTTTTACCCTGATATGTTTCATCTGATAAATGACATGTTTCACCCGTACATGTTTCTTCTGATAAAATTACATGTTTCACCTGTACATGTTTCATCTGAAGAATGACGTTTCATCCGTACATGTTTCATCTAAAAAATGACATGTTTCACCCCTACATGTTTCATCTGAAAAATAACATGTTTCTCCTGTACATTTCATCTGAAAAATAACATGTTTCTCCTGTACATTTCATCATCTGAAAAATGACACTTTCTCCTGTACATTTCATCTAAAAAATGACATGTTTCATCCCTACATGTTTCATCTGAAAAATGACACATTTCACCCATACATGTTTCATCTGAAAAATGCAAATACAATGTGTTTCAAAATAGAAATTCAGAGATATACACATAAGCACATACAATATGTTTGAAAATAGAAATTCAGGAAGTACACACGTAAGCACATACAATATGTTTGAAAATAAAAATTCAGTGATGTATACATAAGCATGTACAATATGTTTGAAAATATAATTTCAGTAATGTACACATAAGCATGTACAATATGTTTGGAAAAAAATCAGAGATAAGCTCATACAAAATGTTTGACAAAAAAAATTCAGAGAGGCCACGTTAGAGTGATGTGTCACATCAGTGATAGAGAAGTAAAGGTGAAAGGTCAGGGTTGTGTGATGACAGTGACCTGGATTCGGAGGACGATGACGACGATGACCTGGATTCCTACCTGGGCAGTCAGCACGGAGCTTCGCTCAGAACCAGCTCCACCTTCTCCAGTCCCCGCAGTGAACGCTACTCCACCCCTGCCGAAAATGGTATGTTCCATGACCCCCCCTCCCTAGTGCTGTGATATATATATATATATAGATATATAGATATATAGATATATAGATATATAGATATATAGATATATATATATATATAATATATATTATATATATATATATATATACATATATATGTAGTTGACTTGATAAAAACCCATAACATACATACATACATACATACATACATACATACATACATACATACATACATACATACATACATACATACATACATACATACATACATACATACATACATACATACATACATACATAAAAGTGATGACAAGGAATGAAGTGGAGTGGGTGGAAAAAAACGGTGGGATTTTTTTATAGTTCTGATTTAGTGTTGAGGTGTGTTGATGTTTTTCACTGGACTGAAGATTTTTTTTTTTCAATGTGTATTAGCAAGTATGATGTGTGCTGTTGTCCTGTGATGATGTGTGCTGTAATGATGTATGCTGTGGCCCTGACTGACCTTGTGGTGGTTGCTGTGTGCAGGGGTGTCAGAGGCGTGATGGCAGCCACACATCGCCATGAAAACCAACTACGCCATCTTCACCTCTGCCCTTTCATTGACTGCGCCGTCCTCAATCATCACTGCTGGCTACACCCCCTCCCCTCCCCCCATCGCTGCACAGGGTACAGACTGCAGCAGCAGCAAACAACAACAGCCACATCATCCCCAGCAGTGGCTGACACACACACACACACACACAACAGCCATGGTCAGACAGACAGACGGATCCATGCCAGATGTTCTGTTCTGTTCTGTTCTGTGTCACCTTTGTCTGCTGACAGAATGCAAACTACTCAACTCCAAATCTCCGTACCATCTCTCATTCAGAAATGATAGGATTTTTTCATTGTGAGCTGAAACGGGGATTTTTGTTGGTTGATGAAGGTGTGTGTGTGTGTGTGTGTGTGTGTGTGTGTGTGTGTGTGTGTGTGTGTGTGTGTGTGTGTGTGTGTGTGCGTGTGGACCTGCTGAACAGCAATCATGGTAAAGATGTCAGCAGCAGTCCTCACCTGACTGACTGTTGTGTGGTGTGGCTATGGGGTTGATGTGGCATGTGTGAGTGGTGGGTGGTACGTATGGCTGAGAAAGATCGCCTTAGTTCCCTGAAACGAAAGCAGCAGTCCACCATACACTTTCCACTTTTCGAAGAAGCAACACAGTCACACCAAGGAGCTGAGGGCAGCACTGTGCTGTGAAGAGCTCAGCAGGTAGCGATGTTGTACTTAGAATTTTTGGCTATGTAGACGTAGTGACGTCTAGAGGACACTGCAACTAGAAATGCTCGATCAGTTGTGTTTTTTTTAAAGGACAGTGGATGGAATTGCAACAAGACGTGTGTGATGTTGAGTATCTGCTCAGTCTGTGGTTCTTAGAACAGTGGACTAGGATGGGTGTGGATGTTTGGATCAGTAGAAGTAGCATGGAGAGAGGAAAGGGGTGTATGGATGTACGGGTGTGTGTGTGTGTGTGTGTGAAGATGGGAAGCACTGACAGAGAAATGGGCATTGTTCAGTGACCAGAAAGCAGAGGTGTGTTTGTGTGAAGTGTCATTAAGGAGTATTAGTATGAAGTGGGGGGTTATTTGTGGAAAGGAGGGAGGTTCAAGTGTCCCAAAGTGTAGGGTTTGGGGTGGGGTGGGGTGGGGTAGTGGTATGGGAGAAGTTACGTCATGGGATGTTCTCATTCTTGAAGGCGTTGTGAAAAAAAAAGTTTGAATTGGTGTCCACCATCTCCAGTCTTATTCTCCTGTTTGGTGGCTCGAGCTGTCAACAGATGATAAGTGTTACTAGTGATGAAGCTTTTGATACGTGTCATTGAGGGATGAAGCCATAGAGGACTGAAAATCCTGTAGCGGTAAACTGCTGAGGGCTGGGTGAAGTCCTGGCCTTCCTGTGATCAGGCCAGCTCATTGGTTTTTTAATTTTCGTCCACGCCAGCTTTTAATGATGGTTTGAACCAGCAAGGTTATCATCACGTCGCTATAGTTACATCACATTGTTGTAACATCACGTTATCGTAACATCACATTATTGTAACATCGTGCCACTTCCATCGTGAAGGCAGTGGCGAGGCACAGCAGCACTGATGGGTCCAATTTCTACTCCTGCCCCCACCCCCCACCCCTCCTTCCTTAGATTCCTCATTTACTCTGTAACCCATTCCTTTCTCTTTCATTATTATTGTTATTATTGTTTTTGTGTCGAGAGTGAAGTGGTGGAAGATGGCCCTAGTGGTGTGATGTGACAAGGCAGCAGCCACCGACCTTTGAGGCGTTTCAGGACCATACATAGCGGTCTGTCTCCTTGCTCTGACATGGCAAGTGTCATGGTGAAGTCAATCCTGAAGGCAGCAGGTGTGTGACAGTGGCCACAGGTGTCAAGTCAGGCCTGAAGGCAGCAGGTGTGTGACAGTGGTCAGTCAGCACCTGGAGATGACAGCTGACAGGAGGCATGACAGGAAGAGCGTTGTCAGTGAGGAATGAGAGCATGGACCGCCATGTCACTGTCTGTCAGTGAGGAAGGATGGAAGATAGAGAGCCAGAAGACCTCAGGGAAAGGGGAACAGCAGGCAGTAAACCTGTCTGACTGTGGTTGAAGAGGAAAGCTGGTGTCCCCATGATGCGTGTGGCAGTGTTGCCATCTGCTGTGAAGTTGGTCTGTAGTTTCTGCCCTGTGCGTTCCTCTGTTCCCCCTGTGCTCATATAATATTGCAGTGAAGACTGTCCACTGTTCTGGGCCCTGTAAACATCCAGAGCCCTGTAGGTCCTTGTGCCCTGCACGGCTGCTCAAAACGGGGAAAATCTGACTCTTTAGTTGGCGGCTGGCACTGCACTCCGTAACCCGCAATTCCATCCCACCGCTAGGCTAGGCCTATCTAGGGCACCGCGCGGTCAGGGGTCAGAGTCCCGCATCTGGCGATGCTGCTATACTTTCCTTCTTTGCTGTCTATTAGCCACTGAGCAAATTTCTGTATGAAAGGCATTTTGTACCATACGCTGCCGGATTCCCATGATTTTTTACAATGATCATACTTCAGTGAACAAAACTTCAATACTTGCTTTACCTGTTTGTGGTAACTTTGTTGGTGTCAGTTTTTGTTAACTATTTAAAAAAAATATTTTAAAACCATTGTCTCTCTCAAGAAACAAAGCCCGAGTGTCAGCTTGTTGCTGTGTGTGTGTGTGTGTGTGTGTGTGTGTGTGTGTGTGTGTGTGTGTGTGTGTGTGTGTGTGTGTGTTTGTGTGTGTGTGTGTGTGTGTGTGTGTGTGTTGGTGTGTGTGCATGCGCGCATGCATGCGTGAGTGCTTGCGTGCCTTGCGTGCATACGCATATCAGTGTGTGTGTGCATGCATGTGCACGCATGTTTGTGCGCGGGCATGTGTGTGTGAGTGAGTGAGTGTGTGTGTGTGTGTGTGTGTGTGTGTGTGTGTTGTGTGTGTGTGTGTGTGTGTGTGTGTGTGTGCGTGTGTGTGTGTGTGTGTGTGTGTCGCGCGCAGCGCGCGCACGCGCATGTATATTTCTGCGGCAATACAGAGAGAAGAGAGAGAGAGAGAGAGAGAGAGAGAGAGAGAGAGAGAGAGAGAGAGAGAGAGAGAGAGAGAGAGAGACTGTTCCTGTGTGTGTGTGTGTGTGTGTGTGTGTGTGTGTGTGTGTGTGTGTGTGTGTGTGTGTGTGTGTGTGTGTGCGTGTGTGTGTGTTTCTGTAGCAATAGAGAGAGAGAGAGTGTGTGTGTGTGTGTGTGTGTGTGTGTGTGTGTGCGCGTGTGTGTGTGTTTCTGCAGCAATAGAGAGAGGGAGAGAGAGAGAGAGACTGTTCCTCTGTGTATGTATGTGTGTGTATTTGTGTGTGTGTGTGTGTGTGTGTGTGTGTGTGTGTGTGTGTGTGTGTGTGTGTGTGTGTGTTTATCTCTTTCTCGTTTTTACTTTGATGTCAAAGTGTAGGTTTCTGTGTGGTTTGTTCTTTTTTCACAACACTAAAATAGTCACGCTTTTGATCATAACATTTTTTCAACATGATCAGAAGATTTTTTTGTATAGTATCAGAAACATCAATGAAATATATTTTTTAAAAACCCCAGTCATTTGTGAGCTATTTCTGCCTGATGCCACTGAGACGACATTTGTTTTCTACTGTGTGCTCGGGGTTATAAGCTGTACTGGATTTAGTTAGTAAATAAACCTTCAGCTGTAGCAGGAAACCACTAAAATCTGATGAAACAGTGGACTGTGTACGTGCTGAATCGCCATGACTATGCAGTAGGCCTAGTGTTTAGAGTGAAGTGAGATACCTAGCTGACACTAATGACAGCCAGATTCTCACCCCACGCTCTGTATCGCGCTGCTTCACGCAGCGCTGCAGGTGGTAGCCTACTACGGTGTGTTCATCTATGGCTTCGCTGTGCCCACAGAAACAAAACTATCAAAAAAAAACCCTAGTTAGTCTGCATGCAGACATGTTCAATTTCTTCTCTACATTTTTTGTTTGTATATTATAAATATGTGTTTTTTTAGAGAGAGAGTTAAAAATGACTGATTTTTGTGATTGTGTGTCTGCCTGTCGCTCTCCTGTTCATCTTCATCTATGTTTTGACTGCTCTCACGTCAACCAGTGTGAAAGAAAGTATATGGAGTTTGGTGTCAAAAGAAAGCTTGTTTCAAGCTGATTATAAAGAAAGCTTTGTTTGTCTCTTTTTGGACGATTCACTGTACAAAACGATGTGTGAAAGAAACCATGGTAATCTACAGCTGAACACGGCTATAGCGCAAGCCCCTAGTGCAGCCTTTCCTTTTTCCCCGTTTATTTATATCAACGCCCTGCCAGCTGCGGGTCATGAACTTTGACTGGGGAACTAAAGAGACTGAAATGAGAAGCCGTGCCTGTGGCAGCATGTGCCCTGTGTAAATTCGTTCAGAAACCGAATGGTCAGTTCACTTGTCCATGAATGGAACAGTCAGGTGTAGACTGAGCCCTCCTCTCCCAGAATGTCATCTCTCTGCTGTTGCTGTTGCTGCATGCTTGTGATGGGGGGGGCAGAGGTTGTAGAGGACAGAGCACTGTGTTCATTCTGGACGGTCAGGGGGAGAGAGAGAGAGAGAAGTGGACTGTAGAAAACGTGTTGCCACCTGGACATGCTGTCAACTTGATCACTACATGGCTCGCGCTGGCTCAACATCTCTCAGTTCTTATGTACATACATACATAGATACATAAAGGGTAGACGACAACTTTCTGCGTGGTTTTATTCAGGGGTGTGATCCCCAGTTATGGTGGAAAGACGTTGTGCTGAAGACTGTTGAAATGGAAGAGGCTTGGCTTTGTCGGTTTTTTGTGTCTGTCTGCCTGTCTGTCTAACTGCTGTACAGAACCTTAGCTTCTCTGCTGCTGTTGCTTCATTCAGACTGAAGCCCTCTCTGGCTTGTCGCTTTTGCACAGTGTCCATTGTGTGTACTTGTCTGTCACTTGCTGCAGGATACTTTGTAAATTGTTACTAGCTGCAGTATACTTTGTAAATTGTCACTTGCTGCAGTATACTTTGTCACTTGCTGCACAGTGTCCATTGTGTGTATATTTGTTCATAACTAAGTAACAATACTAGGTGTGTGTTGTCATCTTCTCCTTCTGCAATACTATGGTGCCAAGTCTTGCATTGTTCTAGTGATGTGATATTGAGAACGTCAGCTGTCAGCTGCTGTGGTGGCTTTTGGTGTTAGGAATGACATCAGTGGATGTGTGTGTATACAGTGGGAGTGCTTGGATGATAGAGAGAATGTGGGTGTTTATTTATTGGCTTCAGACTTATACATGTACAAAACTGGTTGGGACTGACTTTTGGTTGTGGGTGTTTTGTTTGTTTGAGGGTTTTTTTCAGGGAGAGGGGGGTGGGGGGGGGATTGTTTTTGCTCCAGATTTTCAGTGCAGTGTTTCCTTCACTGACAGGTAAATGTTTGATTCACAAGTCAAGGTGAACAACAACTGTAGGTTTGGTTAGTTTTGTCACCTGGACATTCCTCAGGTGCACAGACAGTGGACTCTGAAAGGCAGATGTGTTCAACACATCATCTGAACTCTTTCTGCTGTTCTTTCAGGAGTGCTGAAGTGCCACTGTTTTTTTCTTCTGTTCTTTCAGGAGTGCTGAAGCACTACTTTTTCTTTCAAAGTCCGTCATTCGATGTAGTCTGTCATACGATGTCACACTTGTGCTAACTGGTGTAGTTGTGGTGGTTTGTAGGAACACATTTCTAACATGGTTTATCAGTGTATCATGGCGTGTTGAGCTTTGACTGTTGTACCTTTCTATGCCATGTTGTAAGGTAACAGTAGTGGAATATGACCAGAAGATGTCATGCGCATGCCTAGTTATGCATCTGTTGCCTCCTAATAGCTGTCATGCTGTGTTGCTTGTACAGACTGGTGTGGCCACGATTCTGTTGTTTCTATCGGCATGGCTTTTTCTGCTGCAGGTGGCTGTGTTGGATTGTCCTCTGTAGCTTGCTCATTCTGTGTAAGATTGTCTTCAGTGCACTGCACTGTGCAGTATGGTATGCTCATTCTGTGTAAGATTGTCTTCAGTGCACTGCACTGTGCAGTATGGTATGCTCATTCTGTGTAAGATTGTCTTCAGTGCACTGCACTGTGCAGTATGGTATGCTCATTCTGTGTAAGATTGTCTTCAGTGCACTGCACTGTGCAGTATGGTATGCTCATTCTGTGTAAGATTGTCTTCAGTGCTCTGCACTGTGCAGTATGGTATGCTCATTCTGTGTAAGATTGTCTTCAGTGCACTGCACTGTGCAGTATGGTATGCTCATTCTGTGTAAGATTGTCTTCAGTGCTCTGCACTGTGCAGTGTGGCATGCTCACTGTGTGTAAGACAGAAGTTCTTTGCTGCCTGCTGATTGTCTGATGTGTTCATTAAAGACCTGTATGTTTTGAAAAAAATAACTCTTCCTCTCCCCTCCTTTTATCTTTTACTCTCCCTCCGATACCAATGCCATGTATCTCTAAACTGCTGTAATCAGTGAAGGACTTTGAAAAAAGTTGAGCACAAGTTTTATCTTGATAAATTCTTCCACTGTGGTTTTGAAATTGGGTCTTTTATTGACATTATGGATTTTTGCTCACTATATTATGACAAATTTTATGTTTGGGGATTGTGTGAAATATTTTGGAATATTGTAACATTCTCTGATAATCCGTAAACATGATATAGACTATATAACAATTTATAAAGCTATAACTTTTTTAAAAATCTAAAAACAAAAATTGAACGTGTTCAGTGTTCTGTGAAATTTACTATTGAAAAAAAATCAGGCTTCATAATCATGTTTTTGTCCAGAATTGTTCGTCAGAAGTAGTGCATGTTTTTAGTTGGTTGCCTCCCCCCCAAGCCTCACAGGGTATACATTGGAGTTCTGCATACAGTCAGTTAGAAAGAAAACAGGGACAGATAACTACTTCAGGTTGACCATCCAAATCAGGCATCCTTTTTGTTTTCGTGCATTTGTTTGTTTGTTTGATTCAGGTATTGCAGTTAAAGTGTTCTTCCAATTGCTATTTTGCTTTCACATTGCAATGTTGTGAAATTTGTTGAACGCATATAGTAGTCATGGTAGGAAGTGGGTTAAGGTTTTGTAATGAGAGTATTCATGTTCATTCACTCACACTGAAAGCATAATCTTTTCTGTGGTTGGTTGTAAAAAATACAACAAAAGTATGCATGCTTAAAACTATTTTTGTATATTTTTAACCATTATTGATAAAATTGACTGTTATGATTTTAAAGAAAACTTCTTGAAAATAAGTGGATTTTTAAAATATTTTGTGAGGAGGTGGAGAGAGAGAGAGAGGAAGCAAACTGTAGATGGTATGCCAAGAGCAAAATGACGTGTGATGATTGTCACGTGAAGATTTTAGATGCTTTTGTTGTTGTCGTAGTTATTGCTTTGCATGGACAAGTGGAGAGGGGCATGTCTGGCTCTTATTCTGTTAGTGCCTTAGTTCACAATCCTTCACAGCAGAGTGGAGGGGGGGGGGGGGGGGGGGTGTTTGCTGAAGGTCTAGAGGTGGCTGTGTGTGCACACCTGTTATCATGACAGGGTCTTGCTCAAGGAAAAGGCCCTGCCTCACACTGCATGAAGCAGAAGAGGAGTAGGAGAGAGGGCTTGTTTTGTTTTCTTCTGAGGCTGTTCTTTCTTTGCTTTGCACACACTTTAAATGGCGATGGATTTTTGTGTGTGTGTGTGTTTTATTTGAGCTTTCTGGATGTGGTGAACGTTGCTGTTGATGTTCATTGCTTTTGTTGTTGGAGCGGACTGTTTTCAGAGTTGTCTTGAGGTGGGTGGCTGTTCGCTGTATGAAACAGTGCAGGGGACATTGCTGCTGGAAAGGGGGTCAGAAAGGAGTTCTTTAGGGAAGATATCTGCATCCAGTTGTTTTCCTGTCTCTCTTTGCACTGACTGCCCCTAGTGTGGCCTCAGCCAATCATGAGCTGTCTCTCTGCCCCTAGTGTGGCCTCAGCCAATCAGGAACTGTAAGCTAGATGACCCGACATGTGTGACAGTGCTTCAGTTCTTGTGTTTAGAATTGCAGGTTGTTAGGCTCTGTGTTTTGGACAGGAAATAAGTGGCAACCCCTTCTCCCACACCAACAAAGATGCAGGCTGACTCCCTGGGAGTTGAAAGAGGATGTAAAACAGATGACTGACTGTCACAGTTATAGTGACGCTGTAACCATGTAACTGAAACGCAAAATATACTATCATGAAAATTAATGTTTGCCAAGGTGTAACGCACACTGCATTTATCATATTGTATCACAGTGTGAGTTTGTGTGTGTGTGCGTGCGGTATGTGCGTGCGGTATGTGATTATATGCCTTACAAAAATCAGATGTTAGAGTGTAGATGTGAATGATATTGGCAAAAGAAAATGTTAGATGAATTAGAAGGGGGGGGGGGGGGGGTATGTGGCATGGTGTAGTGTTTTGAAAAATTTCTTTGCCCAGAGCAGAGCGTACTATCTGTCCATGTTCCTCTTGCCCTCAGAGGTAAATGGTTCGCATCTTTTGTGTTCAGCTTGGTTTTTGTTCAGCCAGTGGCTTTGGGCTTTTACAGCAGCCAGCCGTCCATATGTTCCAGCTTCCAGCTGTCTGTCCATGGTGCATTTGCAGGGATTCTTTGGGAAGCTTGAGGACTTAACCAGTTACCTGTTCAGTCCCTAGACAATGGAGCACTTTTGTTTGTGTGTTATAGGTCATAGCATAGAGCACATTTAGTCAGGTTTACGCACATGAAGGACAAGTTGGAGGATGTATCATCTATCACAGAATTGGGCATCAGCAAAGAGTGGTATGCCTGACCAATATAGCAAAGTCATGATAGGAATGCATTCAGTTCCATATCTATGCATAGCACGTCTGTTTGACTCTGAAGAACTGACAGAGTGCAACTTTATGAAGACCTCACAGTCTGTGAGCTTTGAAAAACATGGAAGACAGAGGCTTCAAGAGTTAACATGCAGTGTGATTGTGTGTTTTGCACACTTAAATCAGATTAAGAGATAAGTGTGTGTGTGTGTGTGTGTGTGTGTGTGTGTGTGTGTGTGTGTGTGTGTGTGGTTGGTGTCTTACACTGCTATGCAACAGAGAGAATTCAAATGTTACTGCTTCAAAAATGACCATTTCTGGGTTGGGGTGGGTGGGTGAGTTGTGTGATGATGATGATGTGTGAAGTCACATTGAGGGGCTGAAGTCTGCCCCCCTCCTGCTGTCAACAGAGAGAAAAGAAATGACTGCACACATCATCACGTCCCGGCAAAGACAGAGCCTTACACACACAGGCAGTAATGGCCATGATGATAATGACGATGGTGTTAATATCTTCAAAACTCCAGTCACAGACCTAACAGAGTGTGCAGAAAAAGAACTGCACATTGAATCCATACCTATCTTTATAAACTACCACTTGTTTTTGTGTACTTTTCCCTTGTAGGAGTGATGATGAAGAATAATCGGAGGTATTTAAAGTTCTGTGACAGTGCCTAACCCCAAAGTATATACTGTAGATTTGATTATCATACATTATATAAACTGTACCACAAGTTTATTGTCGTGTATTTTATGGAGTCATGCCATCAGAAACACAGATACAGGTGGAGTACATGGGCAGGCCTATTTTCTTTTATTGAAAAAAAACAGAGCAGGAAAAAGTGACAGCCGGTATTTTTGGATGGGGTAGGTATCAATCTTTAAGCCCTTCAGAAAACCAAACAAGTGTGTGTTCTGAAATGAATGAAATTGTTTTCTTAGAAGACAGGAGGCACAATTAAACTGAAACCTCCATGAAAATTCTGTCTTTCTCCCCTTTCTGCCCCCACAGTGCATCATCAAAGCACTCTCAGCACTAGCAACATCAATTAAGTCTTTTCAAAGCCGATGACATTGCCTGTTATTTATAGGGCAACTTTCTGTGATCCTTTTCAAAGGGATAAAAACAAACCCGCCCCCTGTAATTTCGTTAACTGCAGTTTTGTTTCGATCCTTCCCTGCCTCCCTAAATACTTTCTGTTCTTACTTATTCTGACTGCAGTCTAAATACAACATTTGAGGTTGAGTTCTACACTGCTATGCTTGCTCTCTGGAAGGCAGGATTTTAGACTGTCATGAATACATACATATGCAACTGTACGTACAAACAAGATTTTAAGATTGTACATGTATGTATGCTTTTGTAAAGAACAAACAAACAAACAATTCCTGGCTTGCCTGAGGGCAGAGAATTTCTTTGCAATAGATTGGGGGTCTCCTGTGTGGGGCCATTAGACAACATAGCCTGGAGATAGACTCTGTCTGGAGATGTCTGTCTGGAGATCTCTGTCTCCTGGTTTTCAGAAATGTGATGGTCATGAATTTATACTTGAATGTATTCTGTTTTTTTTTTTTCCATTCTTGTCATTATGAAAATAATAAAAATGATTGAAAAGATAGATCAGTTCTGTTATGAAATATGTGGTGTGTGCGTTGTACACAGGGGTGTATATATGTGTGAGAATGTGTTTTTATATGACAAAATCACACTGATAATAAAGGCAAGCATAATTTTGGACATAGCTTAACATATCACATTCACCTTTCATAATCTGTCACTGCTGACAGGATGCATGCACGCACGCACGCACGCACACACACACACACACACACACCAAGATCCATCCTGTTTGTTCTGTAACAGGACATATCACTGACATAAACACACACATTATTTCCACCTGTACTTTTATTACCATAAATCTCTTGCAAGTATATTTCATTTCAGGCACTAAGTGTCGAGTGTACTTTACACACATACTCACAGATTTTACTCAAAACATTCAACAACCCCCCATCTATTTTCTGTCTTGAAAAAGAACACACACACAAAATCATTTGCTTGCACGGGCACACGCATGTGCACACACACACACAACACACACACACACACTTTGTTAAATTAAAGAATGAACACACATCATACACTTGCGCACACACACACAATTCACATACACTGTCGCACATAATTATATATATACACATACATCTCTCTCTCTCTCTCTCACCACTCACACACACACACACACACACACACACCACACATCATCATCATCATCACCATCATCATTTGTAATCATCATCTCTTTATCTCTCTCACACACACATTCACAGACAAACAGACACACACACACACACACCAATCACACACACACACACACAAAATCACCAGCCTATCCCCACTCCAGCAAAGGCAAGCCAACAAAGTCTTCCCTGGATGGAGGCAGCAGAGAGGGGGGCAGACAGCCCACAGCAGCCAGGTGGGGGGGCACACCATAGTCAGGCAGCCCTTTTCTTCCCTGTGGACGGCTGGCGCCCTCGCCGCTTTTCTGGCGCTGGTCACGTTTGGTCAGCCAATCCCTGACCTCTCCCATGACCACAGAGGGCTGCCCACCACTGGTAGTGGATGATGATGACTGTGTCCTGCGCTGCTTCTGACCACCTGTGTGCAATGTACAGATAGAAGTTTTGACCACCTGTGTGCAATACCTGGGACCTGTGTGCAATGCATGCAAGTTCTGATCACCTGTGTGAAATGCATTGAAGTTTTGATCACCTGTGTGCAATGCATGGAAGTCTGACCACTGGTGTGAAATGCATGCAAGTTCTGATCACTGGTGTGAAATACATGGAAGTTCTGACCACCTGTGTGCAATGCATGGAAGTTCTGATCACTGGTGTGAAATGCATGGAAGTTCGCTGACCACTGTGTGCAATGCATGGAAGTTCTGACTGCCTGTGTGCAATGTATGCAAGTTCTGACCACCTGTGTGCAATGTATGCAAGTTCTGACCACTTGTGTGCAATGTATAGAAGTTCTGACCACCTGTGTGCAATGCATGCAAGTTCTGACCACCTGTGTGCAATGCATGCAATTGCAAGTTCTGACCACTGGTGTGCAATGCATGCAAGTTCTGACCACCTGTGTGCAATGCATGAAGTTCTGACCACCTGTGTGCAATGCATGGAAAAAAGTTCTGACTGCCTGTGTGCAATGTATAGAAGTTCTGACCACCTGTATGCAATGCATGCAAGTTCTGACCACCTGTGTGCAATGCATGGAAGTTCTGACCACCTGTGTGCAATGCATGGAAGTTCTGACCATCTGTGTGCAATGCATGTAAGTTCTGACCACCTGTGTGCAATGCATGGAAGTTCTGACCACTGTGTGCAATGCATTTCATTGTGCAAGTTCTGACCACTGTGTGCAATGCATGCATTGCAAGTTCTGACCACTGTGTGCATGATGCAAGTTCTGACCACTGTGTGCAATGTGCATAAGTTCTGACCACCTGTGTGCAATGTATGCAAGTTCTGACCACCTGTGTGCAATGTATAGAAGTTCTGACCACCTGTGTGCAATGTATAGAAGTTCTGACCACCTGTGTGCAATGTATAGAAGTTCTGACCGTCTGTGTGCAACGTATAGAAGTTCTGACCATCTGTGTGCAACGTATAGAAGTTCTGACCATCTGTGTGCAATGTATAGAAGTTCTGACCATCTGTGTGCAACGTATAGAAGTTCTGACCACCTGTGTGCAATGCATGGAAGTTCTGACCACTGTGTGCAACGTATAGAAGTTCTGACCACCTGTGTGCAATGTACAGACAGAAATGCACCAAGACAAACCCCCCTACCAGAAACACAACCAAACATGCTGACTGAAACACAAACATAAACAAGCAACCCCCCCCAAAAAAAAACCCCAATCCCCCAACCAAACAAAAGCAAGATCATCATAGCAACAACAAAAGTTTAATCTAGAGAGAAAAAGACAGACAGACAGACAGACAGAAAAAAAGAGAGAAAACAGAGGAAGACAGAGTGAAAAGGGGGAGAGAGAGTGAGAGAGAAGAAAAAGAGACAGAGGGGGAAAGGGAGAGAAAGTGAAGTGAAAATAGACAGAGAGGGGAGAGAAAGAGACTGATGGAAAGAGGGGGAAGAGAGAAAGATGGAGTGAGGGGAAAGAGACAGATAACAGACTTAAATGGGAGCCAAAAAAAACCCCACACAAAAATACTGACATTGTTCCTCCAGTTGTCTTTTCTTGGCCTCCGTTAGGTGTGAAAAACGACAGGTGTCTCCATAATCACACACACCTGTAACAAAAAGACATCAATCTCCATAACCACAGACACCTGAAACAAGGTAATGGCATCCATCTTCATAATCAAAAACACCTGTAACAACGACATCTGTCTTTATAATCACACACACCTATAACATAACGACATCCATCTCCATAATCACATACACCTGTCATATGACATCCATTCCGTAATCACACACCTGTGACATAACAGGCATCTTGATGGTGGCTCAAACCCGGGCCATCACACTGCAGGTGAAATGCTTTGACCACCACATTATCCTGTATGAACCCATACACCCATGTATAATAAACCTTGTACACTACTACAGACTCTGGCACAGTCTTCAGATTATCCAGAATCAACTCCATCCCAAACTGGTAAACAAAAACAAAAATAATCTGGCACAGCTAAAAGTGACCATACGACTGCTTGCAACAATATCATCCATAGGCAAGCCTACAGAAATTTTTTTCTTCATTTCTTGGAAACTGCCCCATGCCTACCTGTTGAACTGAAGCATTATAATAAACTATCACCTTGATACCAACCCCTACAGTCTTGGAAGCTGTACAGCATCCACAACGAGACCTAGGATGACTTGGGCAAGTTTAGGAGTGGAAATTTCTCTACCTTGCAACAACTTACAAGACAGCAGGAGTTGGCCTATCTAGTATCTGGAAACAGTGTCAAAGGGACATGTATCCAAAGGGAAACCACTTTGCCCCAATGCTCCGATAGAAAATATCTAATCTAGATATATTTTATTTGAATTTTATTTCAAACAGAAGTTTTCACATTGAATTAATTCACCTGCTGTTGGGTGTTCCTCAGCTTAAAACCCTGGGGGTCACCCAGAAATACGCACTCTGTCTCACTCATCCCACCAAGGAATTACTGTGTGTGATGAGAGGTTAAACTGGATGACAAATTTGTGTGTATGGCAGCCATACTCTGGCTTCAGGGGATTTTCTTCTCCTTTATTTAGTTTAAATGAAGAGCACAGGTTGATAGACTGATAGCCTGTCATGGCTGAAGACAATCTCAACACAACAGTTCAAACTCAAAGCATTTCACATTGTAATGCATAACAATAACATGTAGGCCTCAACACTATGCTGTGTGTATGTCAACAACAGAATTTATTTAAGCTCTTGGCCTGGAAACCTTAAGTTCAGAATCAAATAAAAAATAATTTGCCTGATAGCCCTTCTTACCTTAGATTCAATATCAATTAAATGACAAATAATTTACCTGTCTGCTGAAATTTGCGACAGGGTTTCTTGGCTGTCTCAGCGGCGAGGATGGATGCTGGGTCTGAAAGTGAAATAGTTTTGTGATTAATGAACAACATTTAAAATATATATATATATATATATATATATATATATATATATACATTGATCTGCAAAGTTTACCATTCAGTTAAAAGCATTGGGAAGAAAAAGGGAGGGAGGTGGGAAGTGGGGTGGTTTGCACTGTCTTTTTTTCTCTTCATGAACAATCAAATCTACCCTGAGCTCACTCTGTCTGTCTGTCTCAGTGTCTGTCTGTCTGTCTGTCTGTCTGTCTGTCTGTCTCCCCTGTCACTTGTGTCAGTCTTGGTTTGTTATAAAATTTTGTTAAATCCTTCCAGTGAGACTATCTTTTTTAGACCAAGGTCCTGTGTTAGTGTGTGAGAATGCTTGCAGAGCATCTTGCGCACATGCTAAAACCCATTCCGCTTTTCTGAAATGTAGGCCATGGCATTGTATGCCAGAGCGAACGGATGACAAAATTGACAAAACTGCATACAGTGATACAC
>CM060342.1:32863975-32868975 GCA_030674155.1 Stramonita haemastoma
GAGATCTCGGGTTGGCATCTCATCTGAAAACACCCCCACCCACCTAGCACCAAGACCACCACTGAAGGTCTGGACTGAGATGAGAATGACAGACAACAGCAGTTGCTGCCTGAGCCTTTGAGGAAGATGTTTGGTCGAAGGTGTAAGAGCAGTCCCTCCCTTATTCTTTTTTTTTTTTAATTAATTAATTTTTTTTTTATATAGAGGATAATGGAATTATAAGTACTTATGTGCTTTAAAAAATTTTTTTTTTACATCCAGTCCTCCCTGTGTGTATGCAGTTTTGTAAGTCTCATCATCCGTTCCCAGCAGCACACAATGGCCTACTCTTACAAAAAGCAGAACAGGATTTTAAAATTATTTGTGAAATTTTTTTTTTTTTTTGTTTGGTTTGGTTTTTTAATATATATATATTTTTTTTTAGCAGAACAGGATTTAATGTGCAGGTGTGTGCAGGTGATGTCCATCCCCAGTGGAGGGGCAGCCTTTGCCATGGAAAACCTGGACATTGTGGGCGGTCTGCGGTCCAAAGCCGCCACTCTGGGAGAACAGATGGCCAGGTCAGCTCTGACTGCATCCCTGAGTCACTGTGCTTGATCCCTGTTTTCTTTGTAACAATAATAATAAGTACATGGAATTTATATAGTGCTATATCTTGCAGAAACAAATCAAAGCCCTTGCATTGAACCTATACAACACACAAGCAATCAATAACAATTAATAGTTTTAGCAAATTTGAATGTACACACACCCACACATGCATGCGCGCACGCGCGCGTGCACACACACACACACACACACACACACACACACACACACCACACACACACGCACACACACACACACGCACACACACACGCAAACACACACCACGCACGCACGCACGCACGCACGCACGCACGCACGCACGCATGCATGCATGTGCACACACACACACATACGCGTGTACGTACTTATAAAGGTTATACATTTTGGCAGGGTGAAGGGGATTTCAGATGTTGAAGGCAGGGACAGATAGGAGATGGAAACAAGGCGAATTTCTGTCTGAAATATGTTGAAAGAAGCAAGGTAGCAGGACTGTTTACACGATCATCTGCCAAACAAGTAAACCATGAGGATCCAGGTCTGATTCCCAGCCTTGCCATTTCTTCCCAGTTTGACTAGAAAATCAAACTAAATGTCTAAGTTCTTTGGATGAGACTATAAATTGAGGTCCTGTGTGTGAATGTGTGCAGGACATCTTGCGCACATGTTAAAAACCTATTCTGCCTTTTGGAAGAGTATTCCATTTCATGCCAGTAGGAATGGATGACAATTTTTTTGAAAAACGCATGTGCACAGGTATTGTGTTTAGACACCATCTTCAAAGTCAGACTACAACTGCTTGAATGATGGAGGAAAAAAATGGTTGCAAAAATCTCACCATTGGTGAATTCAGAGCTCTAGCTGAGGAACAGAAATAGACGTGTTGTTGCCCAGTTATCTCGTGTGCATTTTTGGTTTTTGTCAAAAAAAACCCAACCCATCTGCCCTGTGAAATTCAGGACATTGTTTTTTGCAAGTGGTTGAAGGAGAGAATGCTGTTGTGTGCAGGGTTGCGCTTTCTTTTTCAAGATTAAAAAAAGAAAAAGAAAATGCTCCATAATACAAAAATGTTCAAGGCATTTGTTTTCTTTGAAATAGTTTCTGTTGTTGCTTCTTTTGAAAAATTGTCATAAGAGACCTAGTAAAAGAAAATTCTGCAGCAACAACATGTTGATGGTATTTAGGTTTGTTTATCAATTTGCTAGTGAAATACAAGTTTAAGTATGTTTTTTTCCCTCGTTACACGAGTGATCTTTTTGAATTTGAAAATGCTGTTGGGTGTTTATTTCAAGGTATCAACCCTAATACATCCCCAAATAACTATCTGGGCTGCAAAACATCATGGACGATTGAATGAATATTTGTCTGAGAGTGATGGATTGCTGAAATAGTCCACATTTTGTTGCAGACTTCACCTGAGCAATGGTGAACTGGCAGCCAGGGAGGAGGCCAGGGCACAGTCAGTGCACCAGGCAGAGGGCCAGCGGCAGTGAAGATGTTCGGTTTCCACATCACAACCTGCTGTGGCTTCATCCCTCAGGACAACACCTGGGCACACACCTGGGAGGCAAGTTATGTTGTTGTTGGGTTGTTGGTTTTTTTTTGTGTATGCAGAAAATGGATGATGGCTGTAGGAAGTAGATTGGCTGTTTCTTTTTTGTTTGTGTTGGAAGCCGGTGTTTTCTCCCCCTCTGCTGTTGCAGTCAGTGTTAACTCCCCCTAATACTGCAGTGTTATCTTCCCCTGCTGCTGCAGCCAGTGTTAACTCCCCCTGATACAGCCAGTGCTAACTCCCCCTGCTGATACAGCCAGTGTTATCTTCCCCTGCTGCTGCAGCCAGTGTTAACTCCCCCTGCTGATACAGCCAGTGCTAACTCCCCCTGCTGTACAGCCATGCTAACTCCCCCTGCTGAACAGCCAGTGCTAACTCCCCCTGCTGATACAGCCAGTGCTAACTCCCCCTGCTGATACAGCCAGTGCTAACTCCCCCTGCTGATACAGCCAGTGCTAACTCCCCCTGCTGATACAGCCAGTGCTAACTCCCCCTGCTGATACAGCCAGTGCTAACTCCCCCTGCTGATACAGCCAGTGCTAACTCCCCCTGCTGATACAGCCAGTGCTAACTCCCCCTGCTGATACAGCCAGTGCTAACTCCCCCTGCTGATACAGCCAGTGCTAACTCCCCCTGCTGATACAGCCAGTGCTAACTCCCCCTGCTGATACAGCCAGTGCTAACTCCCCCTGCTGATGCAGCCAGTGCTAACTCCCCCTGCTGATCAGCCAGTGCTAACTCCCCCTGCTGATACAGCCAGTGCTAACTCCCCCTGCTGATACAGCCAGTGCTAACTCCCCTGCTGATACAGCCAGTGCTAACTCCCCTGCTGATACAGCCAGTGCTAACTCCCCCTGCTGATACAGCCAGTGCTAACTCCCCCTGCTGATACAGCCAGTGCTAACTCCCCCTGCTGATACAGCCAGTGCTAACCCCCCTGCTGATACAGCCAGTGCTAACTCCCCCTGCTGATACAGCCAGTGCTAACTAACACTCCCCCTGCTGATACAGCCAGTGCTAACTCCCCCTGCTGATACAGCCAGTGCTAACTCCCCCTGCTGATACAGCCAGTGCTAACTCCCCCTGCTGATACAGCCAGTGCTAACTCCCCCTGCTGATACAGCCAGTGCTAACTCCCCCTGCTGATACAGCCAGTGCTAACTCCCCCTCTAACAGCCAGTGTCTCCCCCTGCGATACAGCCAGTGCTAACTCCCCCTGCTGATACAGCCAGTGCTAACTCCCCCTGCTGATACAGCCAGTGCTAACTCCCCCTGCTGATACAGCCAGTGCTAACTCCCCCTGCTGATACAGCCAGTGCTAACTCCCCCTGCTGATACAGCCAGTGCTAACTCCCCCTGCTGATACAGCCAGTGCTAACTCCCCCTGCTGATACAGCCAGTGCTAACTCCCCTACTGCTGTAGCCTGTGTTCTCCCCCTGCTGCTACAGCCATGTTCGTAAACTCCTGAGCCTAGTCAATGAACTAGGGTTCAAAAAAAAAGGGGGGGGAAGAAGAAAAGAAAGCAGTGAGGGGGCATTGAATTAAGTGACTGACACGTGACCCTGATTTCTGCTCCGTGTTTCAGGAATTCTTTGCCAGAAAACTGGGCACCCAGGTCACCATGCTGCAACAAGAGGTCTGTGCCCTCAAGCAAGACTGTCTGCCTGTCTGTCTGTCTGTTGGTCTGTCTGACTGTATGTCTATCTGTATGACTGTCTGTCAGTCTGTCTGTCTATATGTCTCTGTTGGTCTGTCTATAGTCCTTTCTCTGTCTGTCAGCCTGTCTATATCTCTCTGTCTGTCTGTTTGTCTGTATCCCTCGGTCTGTCTCTCTGTCTGCCTGTCGTCTATATCCCTTTGGGTGTCTACATTCCTCTGTTCATCTGTCTATAACCCTTGGTCTTTCTGTCTATATCCCTCTGTTTGTCTATATCCCATTGTCTGCCGATATTCCTCTGCCTGTCTGTCTGTCTGTCATCTGTCTGTCTGTCTGTCTGTATCTTGAAGTCTGTCTATATCCTTAAGTCTGTCTATATCCTGGAACTCTAGCCGAGGAACAAAAAAAAAAGATTTAGTCAAAGAATCTTTATGAACCCACAGGATTGAGGTTTAAAGGGTCCTGAGCACAAAGCTATATAGCGTCCATCCTTCCTTTCATCCATATTCAGCACTCTATGCTGACCCGCCAGCTCTGACCTCTGTCTCTCTGTCAGCACAATGACCGTGATGCTGGCCCAGAGTGGGGCGTCCTTCAGCAGAAACTGGGCAAGTTCTTCAGGGGGATGGACATCGCCCCTGCTCTGCTGCACGGAGACCTGTGGCCTGGGAATGCTGGGGAGATGGCTGACAGCCCTGGTGAGTGTGGGTCCTCTTCCTTCTTGTTGTTGTTGTTGTTGTTGTTGTTCGTCTTCTTCTTTGTCTTCTTCTTCTTCTTCTTCTTCTTCTCCTCCTTCTCCTCCTCCTCCTTCTTCTTTGCATTCTTCACATTCTTCAAATTCTTTGCATTCTCCTCTGCATTCTTCTTCTTTTTTGCATTCTTCACATTCTTCTTCGCATTTTTTTTTGCATTCTTCTTCTCCTTCTTTGCATTCTTCTTCTTTGCATTCTTCGTCTTCTTCTTCTTTGCATTCTTCTTCTTCTTCGCATTCTTCTTCTTCGCATTCTTCTTCGCATTCTTCTTCTTCTTCGCATTCTTCTTCTTCTTCTCCTCCGCATTCTTCTTCTTCTTCTTCTTCTTCTTCTTCTTCTTCTTCTTCTTCTTCTTCTTCTTCTTCTTCTTCTTCGCTTTCTCTTCTCGCATTTTTCTTCACATTCTTCTTGTTCTTTGCATTCTTCTTCTTCTTTGCATTCTTCTTCTTCGTC
>CM060342.1:32871475-32873975 GCA_030674155.1 Stramonita haemastoma
GAATAATTTCTTAATTTTTTTTATTTTATTCTTTATATCGAGGATAATGGAATAAGCACTCTTGTGCTTTTTTTCATCCAGTCCCCGTCTGTGTGCAGTTTTGTAAATCTTGTCATCTGTTCCCACCGGCACGCGATGGCCTACTCTTACAAAAAGCGGAACAGGATTTAACATGTGCGCAAGATGTTCTGCATGCGTTTGCACACAGGGCCTCAGTTTATAGTCTCATCCAAAGGACTTTTGGTAAAGCTCGCCAATAGTTCAGGGAGATTTTGTGTATACAGCCGATGGTTCACCACTAAAAGGTTGCTGGCTGGCTGCATTTTGGCTTCAGGGATGATGTCTAAACCTGACACTAGTCTGCATGGGTGTTTAAAATTCCATAGTCTGCTCCTACTCCAATGCAGTGGCTTATTCTTTTGAGAAAGGCGGAACAGGTTTTGATGTGTGTGTGAGATGTCCTGCGGACTTGTAGTTTAACGTGTGCGCAAGATGTTCTGCATGCATTTGCACACGGGACTTTGGTTTATCGTCTCATCCGCAGGACTTTTGAGGGGAGTGGAGTCGGCACTGATGTTAACTCTAGAGGAAAAATCCTGTCTAATGAGTTTTGAACTGGTGTGTGTGTGTATGTGTGTGTGTGGTATTTTTAGTTTAACGTCTATTCACATTTAGTGATTTTAGACGGAATGGTGTGTGTGTGTGTGTGTGTGTGTGTGTGTGTGTGTGTGTGTGTGTGTGTGTGTGTGTGTGTGTGTGTGTGTGTGTGCCTGCATGCATGCATCTGCACATGTGTGTATTGTTTGACACCCCACTTATTTTTTTTAGAAAAGGATTACTTTATTTAGAGATTTTTTTTTAAAATTACACTTTTTTTCCAATATTATATCATGTTACTGTAAATAATGATTGAGAATGGGGATAATATAGATAATGATATATGGCAGTGTTGAGTCTGTGTGTGTGTGTGTGTGTGTGTGTGTGTGTGTGTGTGTGTGTGTGTGTGTGTGTGTGTGTGTGTGTGTGTGTGTGTGTGTTGTGTGTGTGTTGGTGTGTGTGTGTGCATGTGTGCATGCGCACATGCATGCATGCATGCAAGCGTATGTATGTGCATACAAGTAAATTCATGTACATGAATGCATACCTGTATATGTAACCAAGTTTGCAATATGTTTCCTTTGAATGTAAAGGTAAAAGCTCTGGAGCTGTCAGTCAGCAGTACTTAAGCTGTCAGTCAACAGTACTTAATTAAGCTGTCAGTCAACAGTACTTAAGCTGTCAGTCAACAGTACTTAAGCTGTCAGTCAGCAGTACTTAAGCTGTCAGTCAACAGTACTTAAGCTGTCAGTCAGCAGTACTTAAGCTGTCAGTCAACAGTACTTAAGCTGTCAGTCAACAGTACTTAAGCTGTCAGTCAGCAGTACTTAAGCTGTCAGTCAGCAGTACTTAATTAAGCTGTCAGTCAACAGCACTTAATTAAGCTGTCAGTCAACAGTACTTAAGCTGTCAGTCAACAGTACTTAATTAAGCTGTCAGTCAACAGTACTTCATTAAGCTGTCAGTCAACAGCACTTAATTAAGCTGTCAGTCAACAGTACTTAAGCTGTCAGTCAACAGTACTTAATTAAGCTGTCAGTCAACAGTACTTAAGCTGTCAGTCAGCAGTACTTAAGCGGTCAGTCAACAGCACTTAGGCTGTCAGTCAGTCAACAGAACCTAGGCTGTCAATCAGAACAACTGAAGCTATCAATCATCTTAACTAAAGCTGTCAATCATCACTGAAGCTGTCAGTCAACAGCACATACAGAATCCCAATGCCTTGTTTTCATCTGAAAGACTAGTACCCATGCCACCACTTTTGGCATAATGTTCTTCTTTGCCACTGTGTTAGTCCTTATAAGGCTGTTGTGGTCATCTGGGCCATAATACAGGAATGAGTGAATGTATGAATGGATAGATGAATGAATGGGTGATGGATGGATGGATGACTGGATATATGAATGAGTAAATAATTAATCAACGAAACGAAGAAATGATCATAAAAAGAAATGAAGGAATGAATATTGAATCACTGACACAAGAAATGAAGGAACGATTGAATAAATGAATGAAAGAATGAACAAAGAAAGGAAGGAATGAGGGAAGAAGCCTCTGACCTGTCATCTTCCTCACTGATGAGCTGTGCCTTGACATCAGAACATGAGTGGACAGGTCCTACAGACAGGTCCTGCTGATAGGTCCTGACCTATGTCAGGTCCTACAGACAGGTCCTGACCTATGTCAGGTCCTACAGACAGGTTCTACTGTCAGGCCCTACTGACACATCCTGACCTCTATCATACAGATCCTTGCCTGTCAAGTCCTACTGTCAGGTCCTACAGACAGGTCCTACAGACAGGTCCTACAGACACTCAGACTCTGTTCCAGACCAGCTCTGGTTTCAGTCTGAGATTTTTTTTTTTCCAAGTGGACCAGGTGACAGTCCTGGTAGGGCCTGTGT
>CM060342.1:32878975-32881475 GCA_030674155.1 Stramonita haemastoma
TCTCTCTCTCTCTCTCTCTCTCTCTCTCTCTCTCTCTCTGTGCTTCAAGTCAATGACATTGTGGAACCGAACAGATCTTTTGGGTGTTGAAGATGCTTCTCAATGGAAAGCCTGCAGTTCACAATCTGATCAGTTGTACCCCTGGCCCTTACAAGTCTGAAACCAGATTGTTCTTCTGTAAGCATTTCTTCAGATTTGTAAAAAGACTTATTTCAGTCTATTCAGAATGAATCTGAGTATTGTGTTGTTTAGATGACTTATGGGGACGGGATAGCTCAGTGGTCAGAGCACTCGCTTTCCCCCAGCCAATGTTAGGCAGCAGCGAGCGTGGTTACCTATTGGATGGGTGACCGACCGTTCGCGCGCTTTGGCTTCAGTACAGTCCCCAAGTTCACCCAGCTGTAAATGGGTAACTACCCTCTTTAGGGTCATGAAAGATAAAGCAGCGAGGGAGAGGAGATGGGCGCCGCCCTTAATATGCTGGCCCCCTAGAGAAGCTGAGGTCTCTGATACCTCCCTCCCCTACGACCACATAGGTTATGGGACACCTTTACCTTTACCTTAGATGGTTTATGAGGCTGATTGTTCAATAGTTCCGGCACTATCCCGGATTCCCTTTTAAGAGGAAGTACAGTGGGGATGTAACAGACTGCGTCCGCTCCTGAGACCAAATCTGCTTGTCCCAGATGTGTGTTGCAAAGAAGAAGAGGAATGCAAAGAAGAAGAAAGTAAACAAGAATGCGAAGAAAGAAGAAGAAGAAGAAGAAGAACAAGAAGAACAAGAAGAAGAACAAGAACAAGAAGAACAAGAAGAAGAATGCATAGAAGAAGAACAATGCAAAGAAGAAGAATGCATAGAAGAAGACCAAGAACAAGAAGAAGAAAACAACAACAACGACGACGACAACAACAAGAACATCAAGAACAAGAAGAACAGGAACAAGAAGAATTGCGAAGAATACAAAGAAGAAGAATGCGAAGAAGAAAAAGTAGAATGCGAAAAATGCAAAGAAGAAGAATGCGAATGAGAAGATGAAGAAGCAGAAGCAAAGAAAAAGACGAAGAAGAAGAATTGCAGAAGAACAAGAACAAGAACAAGAAGAATGACAATTCTTTCACATCACTAGCTGTGTCATACATATTCAAGGCGCCAGCTGCATCCTTGTGAACGTGATGTCGAATAATCAAGGAGGCCACACACGCATGGATGATTATGTCGATTTTACAATCTACCTCCTTGTCTGAAATGAACACACACACACACACCACACACACACACACACACACACACACACACACACACACACACACACACACACACACACACACACACACACAACACACACACACACACACACAAACACACAACACAAACACACACACGCACGCACGACACACACACACGACACCGGCGCGCGCGCGCGCACGCACGCACGGACGCATACACACACAAACACACACACACACATGCACACGCACGCACACACACGCACACACACTATTTTATTTGAGATAGATGGGTTGATGAAGAAAGGAATTGCACTGCTTATTCATCTGAAAATAAAAGTTTTAACTTGACTTCACACACACACACAACAACACACACACACACACACACACACACACACACACACACACACACACACACACACACACACACACACCACTACACAATACACAGAGACTGGATTATAATGTTTGTTGTTGTAATTGTATTTACAGGTATACACATAGGTGTCAGTCAAGGTAGGATTCGTTATTTGGGACAGTCTTTTTTTCCCCGTTCGTTTTCGTTCTTTAGATTTTACGTCTTTTCACTATTAGTGATATTAGACGAAGGTAGACAGGGAGAAAAGAAGAAAAGCAGATGCTTGTGTGTGACTAAAAGTTTTTGTTTTGTCACTTATAATGTGTATGAATATGTGTGTGTTTGTGTGTGTGAAAGTGTGTGTGTGTGTGTGTGTGTGTTTGTGTATGTGTTGTGTGTGTGTGTGTGTACACGTGTGTGAAGTGGTGTGTGTGTGTGTGGTGTGTGTGTGTGTGTGTGTGTGTGTGTGGTGTGTGTGTGGTTGTGTGTGTGTGTGCACGTGTGTGAAAGTGAGTGTGTGTGAGTGAGTGTGTGTGTGTGTGTGTGTGTGTGTGTGTGTGTGTGTGTGTGTGTGTGTGTGTGTGTGAGAGAGAGAGAGTGTGTGTGTGTGTGAGTGAGCGTGCATGCATACGAGAGAGAGAGAGAGAGAGAGAGAGAGAGAGAGAGAGAGAGAGAGAGAGAGAGAGAGAGAGAGAGAGAGAGAGAGAGAGTGAGGTGAGAGTGTGTGTGTGGTGTGGTGTGTGTGTGTGGCTGTGTGTGCCTGTGCCTGTGCCTGTGCCTATGAATCGTTTATCCTCCTTGCGGTGTATGTCCGTCTTTCTATCTCTATTCGTCTCTGTCTCTCTGTTCCAGTTTGTGTTTGTATCCTTGTCTGTTTTTTTTCACTTTGTCTGTCTGTGCGTTTGCCTCTTT
>CM060342.1:32888975-32891475 GCA_030674155.1 Stramonita haemastoma
TTCTGTCTTTCTCTTTCTTCTTCTTTCTTTCTTTCTTTTCTTTCTTTCTTTCTTTCTTCTTTCTTTCTTTCTTTCTTTCTTTCTTTCTTTCTTTCTTCTGTCTTCTTCTTCTTTCTTCTTTCTTTCTTTCTTCTTTCTTTCTCTTTCTTTTCTTTCTTTCTTTCTTTTCTTTCTTTTCTTTCTTTCTGTCCTTCCGTCTCTCCTTTTATTCCCTTTTTTTCTGTTCTTTTTTCCCTCCTCCTCCCTCCCTCCATTTACATCTCTCTGTCTCTCTCTGTCTCTGTCTCTGTCTGTCTGTCTGTCTGTCTGTCTGTCTGTCTGTCTGTCTGTCTGTCTGTCTGTCTGTCTGTCTGTCTGTCTCCTCTCTCTCTCTCTCTCTCTCTCTCTCTCTCTCTCTCTCTCTCTCCTCTCTCTCTCTCTCTCTCTCTCTCTCTCCTCTCTTCTCCTCTCTCCTCTCTCTCTCTCCTCTCTCAAGGGCCGGATGAAAAAAAGTATGTAATGCTTACTTACCCTTGAAAAATAAAGATTATTCATTCATTCATTCATTCATTCTCATCTCATCTCTCTCTCTCTCTCTCTCTCTCTCTCTCTCTCTCCTCTCTCTCTCTCTCTCTCTCTCTCTCTCTCTCTCTCTCTCTCTCTCTCTCTCTCTCTCTCTCTCTCTCTCACTTTCTCTCTCTCTCTCTCGCTGACTTTTTTTTCTTGCTTGCTTCTTGTTTTCCTTCTTTCTTTACGTTCCTTTTATTCCTCCCTCCCTTCATGTTTTTCTTTTTCTCTTTTTTTGTTGATTTTTTTGTTCGTTGCTTGCTTCTTGATTTTGTTGTTGTTGCTTTTTTTGTTTTGTTTTTTATCTTTCTTCATGACATCTCCCCTTCTTTTCTTTATTTATTCCTTCTATCTTTATCATTTTCTATCTTTATCATTTTCTATCTTTATCATTTTCTATCTTTATCATTTTTCTACCTTTATCATTTTCTACCTTTATCATTTTCTATCTTTGTCATTTTCTGTCTTTATCATTTTCTATCTTTATCATTTTCTGTCTTTATCATTTTCTATCTTTATCATTTTCTATCTTTATCATTTTCTATCTTTATCATTTTCTGTCTTTATCATTTTCTGTCTTTATCATTTTCTGTCTTTATCATTTTCTGTCTTATCATTTTCTGTCTTTATCATTTTCTATCTTTATCATTTTCTATCTTTATCATTTTCTATCTTTATATTTTTCTATCTTCATCATTTTCTATCTGTATCATTTTCTGTCTTTATCATTTTCTATCTTTATCATTTTCTATCTTTATCATTTTCTATCTTTATCATTTTCTATCTTTATCATTTTCTGTCTTTATCATTTTCTATCTTTATCATTTTCTGTCTTTATCATTTTCTGTCTTTATCGTTTTCTGTCTTTTCTTTCCCCTCGCTCATTTTTTGGTTTAACCACATTTTATTAAACAGGGTGTGATTAGATAAAATTATAATAAACATATGAACAACAATCAGCAACAGTATAGCAACAGCAAGCTTAAAAGCTGATTTTGTGCTTAAAAGACATCGTTAGTACGAAAACTGGTGAACAGAATACATGTATATCGTCTTCATGATGATAATGCTCAGTACTGTTATAATTCTTCATAACTTTGACATGAAGAACAGAATAACGAAGTAAAAACATTAAAAATAAAGAAGCAAAGAACAAAATCAATGAATAAATTAAGCACACAGTCAAATAGATAATCCAACAACAACAGCAGCAGCAACAACAACAACAACACCACCAACAACGACAAAAGGCACATCAACAAACAAACTATCCAAGCAAACATCTAAACAAGTACCCACTCAAACAACAAGCGAACTGACAACAGCATATGAACCGATAGACAGACAAACACTAAACGAGAGAGACCAAGCACACTGAATGAGATCATGGGGTGGGCCATTTCACTGTCAGAGTCCATACATGTATAACTGTCGATGAGATATGATCAAAGTAGGCTAAGCATATCAATCAGGTCACGCTTGTTGTTTAAAAGCTCGCAACATTACTTGCGATCAAAACTGTTACCGTACTGGGATAGAGAGTGAAGGTTTTATCTATTTAATATTTTGTTTTGTTTTAGGAAAGACGTTTACGAAAGGAGGGAGAGAGAAGAGAGAGAGAGAGAGAGAGAGAGAGAGAGAGAAGAGAGAGAGAGAGAGAGAGAGAGAGAGAGAGAGAGAGAGAGAGAGGAGAGAGAGAGAGAGAGAGAGAGAGAGAGAGAGAGAGAAGACAGACAGACAGACAGACAGACAGACAGACAGACAGACAGACAGACAGACAGACAGACAGACACAGACACAGAAAGACAATCAGACAGACAGACAGACAGACAGACAGACAGATGTCTGTGTGCGACCACATGCAAAACTTCTTACACACACATTAAAACCGGTTCCGTATTTATTTTATCAATTTATTTTATTTATTTATTTGTTTCGAGGGTTGTGGAATAAG
>CM060342.1:32901475-32906475 GCA_030674155.1 Stramonita haemastoma
AACAGAACTGACAACACTTAACCACCATCTTGGATCTTTTCAGCAGTAACTGTTCTTTTATTTATAACCAATCAAAATGCTGGATTTACTATGTAGCAGCCAATCAGGCAGCACAAACAATAAACCAATGAAATTATAGTTTACTAAAAGCCAAGGGCTGCTTTTTCACTGACTTGGTTGAGATTATATTAGAGTCCCAGCAGAATTATTCGATTTAGGGACTGTGGCAGCAAGTCATCCCACTTCGGCACCTCAGGCCACCCCAAAAATAGTAAAATTCTTGAAGCAACTATGCTAGGCCAGTGTAAGCACAAGATTGCAACACCAGCATATAATTATGTATATTTCTCACTGACACATCACAAACAATACTAATTGCTGTTCTTGCATTCTGTCATCTTAATAAATGGATCATATCCAGCACATCAATCTGGAGTCCACGTGTTCTCCGCAAACCTTCTGGTAATCTCCATTCTTCTACACACAGAGTAAAAAGGTAAAGGTGTCCCATAACCTAGGTGGCCGTAGGGGAGCAAGGTATCAGAGATCTCAGCTTCTCTACGGGCCAGCATATTGAGGGCCAGCATATTGAGGGCGGCGCCCATCTCCTCTCCCTCACTGCTTTTCCTTCCTTGACCCTAAAGAGGGCAGGTACCCATTTACAACTGGTCTCAGGTCTCATCTGAAGGCTTATGAGGAGTGGAGTCAGCACCAGTGCCAACAACAGAGAAACAATCCTTTGCTTGGACACCTCAGTGAAAACTTGAACCCGCCACCCCAGTCATCATCAGACCATGAACCCAGAGGTCTAACCACTAGGCTACAACACCCATCCCCCAGGAAAGGATTTGAACCCTAGACTGGCTCCTATGTGGCAGGCGGGAACAGAACACGATCCTCTGGCGACACAGGATCAATAGAACACGATCCTCTGGTGACACAGGATCAATAGAACACGATCAAGTGAGGATCAAGGCCTACACATTGAACTATTGTCTTATGCCTGCAGTCAAGGGTCACATGGTAGTGATGAATTATTCATGTTGACCCCTTTTCTCACTCATGTGTGTAGTCTAGTGAAGCGAAACAACCAGCATCCATGCACTGAATTGTGACAGACAGTGTAGTTGGGGAGTATGGCCATCGGCCAAACTGCTGTTGGTGTGGCTTCTTCTTGTGTAGTAATAATATTGCGTGAATTGAAAATCTTGTGTTGATATATATATATATATATATATATATATATATATATATATATATATATATATATATATATATATATATATATATGAAAGAAAAGAAATGATTTTGCAATATTGACCAGACATGCATGCAAGCAGTGTGCACATACACATAGATGCATGCATGCATATGAGACTACCACACTCACCCCACCCCCCCTCCACCCCCATCACCATACACACATACACAGACACAGACAGACAGACAAACAGACAGACAGACCCCCCCCCCCACACACACACACATACACACACACATACACTTACACACACTTACACACACACACTTACACACACTTACACACACACACACACACACACACACACACACACACACACACACACACACACACACACACACACACACACATACACACATACACACATACACACACACACAACCCGCCCCCCCACACGCAAACACACACACACACACACACACACACACACACACACACACACACACACACACACACACACACACACACACACACACACACGCAGAGAGAGTACAAGACAGCTAGCAGTAGCCAGCTGTGTTAAACAGGCTGACAGCTGTGTACACACACATGCCGTGCAGTGAGACAGCCTGATTGCACAGCTGACGACAGCATCTGGCATCATAGGGGCTGCACCTGGTCAATCTGGAGTGGGGGGTGGGGTGGTGGTGGTGGGAAGGGGTGGGGATGGAGTTGGGGGTGGAGGGGAGGGGGAGAGGAGAGGAGGGGGGGGGGAGGAAATGTCTCTTTAAATAAAGCAAAAACTTCAGAAAAAGAGATGTCTGTTTGGTATTTTGACCCCCCCCCCCAAAAAAAAAACAAAAAACAAAAAAACAAACAAAACAAACAAACACAAATGGAGGAAATGTCTCTTTAAATAAAGCATAAACTTAAGAAAAAGAGATGCGTTTGGTATTTTGACCCCCCCCCCCCCCCAAACAAACAAACAAACACCCCCCCTCCCCCCGCCGAAAAAAACACCCAAAATAAAACCCAAACAACAGAGTGTTGTCATATCAGAGAACAAACCGATACCAATACCAGTACTTTTTTTTTGTATCTCAACACACAGAGAAATTCATGTGGGTGACAGGCCATATGTAACAATAACAAAAAAACAGAATTTTTTTTTTTATCACAGAGAGTAATAAAATTCAGTGAAACAGTTATCAAACGGAAACTTGAAAGGGTGAGAATGAGAAGAAAATGGAGAAATGAGACAAAGAAAAAAGAAATGAGATAGAGATAGATAGATAGATAGATAGATAGATAGATAGATAGATAGATAGATAGATAGATAGATAGATAGATAGATAGATAGATAGATAGATAGATAGATAGATAGATTAGATAGATAGAGAGAGAGAGAGACAAGGCAAGGCAAGGCAAGGCAAGGCAAGGCAAGGCAAGGCAAAATTCTTTTATTCGAGGATAATAGATAAGCACTCGTGTGCTTTTTTACATCCAGTCCCCGCCCTTTTCAGGGATAACATTAAGATAGAAAAAAATAAAGATAATAGCCACAACTACACAACAACAATTATAATGATCCAAATACCAAAAGTAAGGAACCATACCAAGTATCAAACAGGCAAGAAATAACACAGAGATACAATATTAAGGTAATGTTATAAAAAGTCACTCATTCAGAAACGAAAAAGAAGTAAGAATCAATGATAATTTTGATTTGAATAAAGGAAAATAAACAAAAACAAAACAAACAAAAAACAAAACAAAACAAAACAACAAAAAAAGCGCAATAATTAAGGAGCAAACATCAGAATATGATGAGGTTAAATGACTGAAGACATCAATCCACCACCATCTATCTCAAAATAAGTCCCATAAAACATAAGATTTTGATAAAAGGGGAGAAAAAACAACAACAGGTAAGGAATAGGACAGAGATACAATATTGAGGTAATGTTACAAAAAGGCACTCATTCTGAAACAAGAATATGAAGTAAGAATCAATGATTTCGATTTGGAAAACACACACACCACACACACACACACACACACACGCGCACGCACGCACGCACGCACGCACGCACGCACGCACGCACGCACACACACACACACACACATACACACACACAACACACACACACAAAAACAAATAAGCAAACAAAACAAAGCAACAAAAAAAAACAAAAAAAACAAAAAAAACAAAAAAACAACAACAAACAAACAAACAAACAAACAAACAAACAAAAAAAAAGGGGGGGGGGGGCGCAATAATTAAGGAGCAAACATGGGAATACCATGAGGTTAAAGGACTGAAATCACCACCATCTATCATCAAGATAGTCCCATAAAACATAAGTTTTGATAAAAGGGGAGAAGCACAACAAAGCAGGTAAGGAATAAGACAGAAATACAATATTAAGGTAATGTTATAAAAATGCACTCATTCAGAAGCAAAAATATGAAGTAGGAATCAATGATGATTTTGATTTGAAGAAGAAAAAACAAACAAACAAACAAATAAACAAACAAAAGGAAAACACAGCAACAAAACAAAAAACAAGCAAGCAAACAAACAAAAAACAAGCAAACAAACAAACAAACAAACAAACAAACAAACAAACAAACAAACAAAATCAAAAACAAAACAAAAAGAAAAGAAAAGAGGGCGCAATAATTAAGGAGCAACATGAGAATAGGATGAGGTTGAATGACTGAAAACATCAATCCACCACCATCTATCATCAAAATAATTCCATTAAACATAAGTTTTGATAAAAGGGGAGAAAGAAACAGCAACAACAACAAAAAACCCAACTCACACACACACACACACACTCACACACACACACACACACACACACACACACACACACACACACACACACACACACACACACACACACATACACACACACACACACACACACACACACACACACATACACACACACACACAGAGGGAGGGAGAAAGAGAAGGGGGAGAAGGAGAGGGAATATAATTGGTTTATTATTTTTGGTGCATCAAGTGGATTAGGAGGTGATTTTTGAAGGTAGTCAATGATTGGTGCTCTTTAATTGAATCGGGAAGGGAGTTTCACAGCACAGGGCCTGAGTATAGTAAACTAGATTTAAACAAGTCTATTCTTGGGATTGGGACACTTGGCTTTTCAGTATTTCTGGAATGATTCATTGGGAACTTATCTCTTAAGGACGTGGGGACAGCTCCTGCCATTATCTTAAACATCAGTATGTCTTTGTTATATTTTAGTCTTTGTTGTAGGGGGAGAATATTTAACTGAGTATAATCCACTTCAAGTAAGGTTGTTTTTTTCAGAAGGATAAGTTTGAGAGCACGTTTATACAGACTTGATAACGGTTTCATAGTGTTTGCACTGGCAGAATCCCAGAGGGTTGAGGCATAGTCTATTGAGGATTATATGTAAGCTTGGAAGAATAATTTCCTTGAATTGTAGTCAAGGAAATGTTTAATTTTAGTCAATTGGTATACTCTTTGGGACAAATATTTGCATAGATGAGATATGTGGTAGAACCAGCTGAGATTTTCATCGATTGTTACTCCTAGAACTTTGTGATGAGAGGTTTGTTCAATTGCTTCCTTTCTTATTTGGATTGGAAACTGTTTATGAGGTAAATTTTGTCGCTTTTGTCTGGTGGTGATAAGCATGCATTTTGTTTTTTGGGGGTGAATAGACATATGGTTCAGTTCTGTCCATTTGACAAGATCATTACAGCTTTGTTGTAATATGGTTGCAAGAGAGTCAATGTCGTT
>CM060342.1:32916475-32921475 GCA_030674155.1 Stramonita haemastoma
ATTATTATGTTAATTCTATCTATCTATCTACCCCTTAGTCTGGTGACCGTGGGGGCACCCATGAAGACTTGACAACCAGTTCCCTCCATTCCTCTCTTTGTTCTGCCTTTCTCAGGGTTTTGACACTTCAATTCTCAGACAGTACAACTAATCAGTTCAACAATCAAAGGGCTCAATAATTAGACAAGTAATTTAACACTCTAATAACTAGACATTTTGATAATCAGACAGTATAATAATCAGTTCAACGATCAGAGAGTTCTATAATCAAACAGTTCAATAATGAGACATTCCAACAATCAAACAGCCCAATAATCAGACAGCCCAACAATCAAACAGCCCAATAATCAGATAGCCCAATAATCAGACAGTTCAACAAATGGGACAAGCTCAAAGGAAACGGCCAGGGGTCCGGTACGGTATTTATGGGGCACAAGGGAATGAGTCATCCTCTGAAGCCCCAACACACCTGATCAATCACGCTCCTCAGCCATCCGCCACTTCTCCATCCCATCCCCCATCTTTAAAGCAAAGCACCCCCACCCATCCACCCCACTCCCCGCCCCCCTATAATCACCCATCCCTCCCTCTATACATCCAGTTCAGTAGCAGAAGCCATACATCATCACGTGACTCCCTCTGGCTCTCTGAATGAGGAGGGAGGGGAGATTACCCCTGTCCACTATTGGGCAGAGGGCTGTACTACAAGGTCAGCGGTGTTGTTGGTGTGGTGGGAACATGGTGTGTCCTGCAGGGTTTGTCTGTACTGTGGGTCTGAAAGGGAATTGTGTCTTGTGCTTTGAAGGGAATTGTGTCTGTGTCTGTCTGTCTGTTTGTCTGTCAGTGTATCTGGCCATGCATAATGGTATGATTTTAGGATCGATTTTTCACATGAATTATTAATCTGGATTTTTTTTACATTACTTTTCTACTATAACGTTATGACAGTATGTTTTTCATGATTGTTTTAATGATCTTTGGGAGACTGTAAGATCTGGTGAGATGACCATGTCACTTCAGTTATCTTTTTCTGACTGTAAGGATCAAATCAAATCAAATTCTTCTTTTCGAAGAATAAGCACCCCTGTGCTATCTGACATCCAGCCCCTGTAATGGTGTCCTCTTAGAGGTCTGCGGCTGTCTGCGATAGTGTAGTGTATTTATTTATTCTTTTATATTGAGGATAACGGAATAAGCACTCGGATGCTTTTTTTTTTACATCCAGTCCCTGTGTGTGTGCAGTTTTATAAATTTTGTCATATGTTTTCAGATGTGTAGTATATGTATGTATGTATCTATATCTATCTATATCTATCTATATCTATCTATCTATCTACCTATCTATCTATCTATCTATCTATCTATCTATCTATCTATCTATCTATCTATCTATCTATCTATCTATCTACCTATCTATCTAGATAGATAGATGTATAAACTGCAACTGCATGTGTGTTTAAGTCTGTGTATGTATGTATGTATGTATGTATGTATGTATGTATGTATGTATGTATGTATGTATGTATGTATGTATGTATGTATGTATGTATGTATGTATGTATGTATGTATGTATGGAGGTATGGAGGTATGTATGGAGGTATGGAGGTATGGAGGTATGGAGGTATGGAGGTACGTATGGAGGTACGTATGGAGGTATGTATGGAGGTATGTATGGAGGTATGTATGGAGGTATGTATGTATGGAGGTATGTATGCATGGAGGTATGTATGTATGGAGGTATGTATGTATGGAGGTATGTATGGAGGTATGTATGTATGGAGGTATGTATGTATGGAGGTATGGAGGTATGGAGGTATGTATGTATGGAAGTATGTATGGAGGTATGTATGTATGGAGGTATGTATGTATGGAGGTATGTATGTATGGAGGTATGGAGGTATGGAGGTATGGAGGTATGGAGGTATGGAGATATGGAGGTATGTATGTATGTATGTATGTATGTATGTATGTATGTATGTATGCATGCATGTATGCATGTATGCATGTATGCATGTATGTATGTATGTATGTATGTATGTATGTATGTATGTATGTATGTATGTATGTATGTATGTATGTATGTATGTATGTATATATGTTGGTATGTGTGTGTGTGTGTGTGTGTGTGTGTGTGTGTGTGTGTGTGTGTGTGTGTGTGTGTGTGTGTGTGTGTGTGTGTGTGTGTGTGTGTGTGTGTGTGTAATTATATTCTAAATCTTCATTCATTAGTGCCTAACACTCTACAGCTTGCAGCAACCTCTCCATAACTGAAGACATCAAAAACAAGGAAGTTCCATTAGCAATATGGAGAACGATGTCTTATTATGCAAAACATCTCTTCTTTTTTGGGTTTATCTTAAAGCTGGAACTAAGAAAAAACCCATAGATATATGTGTGTGTAACTGGAGTCGGGTCAGGCCGAAGGCATGGTCCTTACTCAATCAGTCCTCAAATGCTGCCTCCAGATTTTTTTTTTTAATCTTGTAATGGATATGGGTGTATGGGGTGCTTAAGGAGAGGTGTGTACCTTTGTAAACCTGGCAGTAGCATCCTTCGGGATGGACGGGAGCACTGGTCCTCACTTGGCACTCAACTCTCACTTCTGGGTCCGGGTCCTTAACCCACCCACACCCCGGTAACCGCTTCTACTGGCGGGCGAAACGTTGTGAGGGGCTGGTGCATTCTTAACCACCAGTAGGAGTCTTGGAGAGGAGATGGGCGCCACCAAGCTTCCTCAAGCCCACTGCAAGGACATGATGAGTAAAACAAAACAGAAAGACATGCCGGATCGGTCGAGGCCCGGATCAACAACGACCGCGCTACCCACTGCAAGTCTCCAGGGTGGGAGTGACAAGTGTGCTACTGGGGCAGAACAAACCCTAAAGCTTCCAGATAAAGGGACAACCATTGGTACATGGAATGTAAGAACTCTGTACCAAACAGGAAGAGTACAGGAACTTACACATGAATTACAGAGGTATAAATGGGACATAGTAGGGCTTGCGGAAGTCAGATGGATTGGCTTTGGAGAAACAACCACGCAAGATGGCCACAAAATATGGTACAGCGGAGAAGAAAAACTACATCAACATGGAGTAGGCTTTATTGTCAGGAAAGAGATTGTGTCAAACATCATCAGCTGCACACCAGTATCCAGCAGACTCATCTCAATCAGAGTTTCTGCAAAACCCCAGAATCTCACCATCATCCAAGTGTATGCTCCAACATCTGACTACGATGACGATCAGATAGAAGAATTCTATGAAGAACTTGAAAACGTCATCTCCAAAACGCCCAAAAAAGACATCCTTATTGTGGAAGGCGACTGGAATGCTAAGGTGGGACCTGATGCCTATGACACCTGGGCAGGAACCACAGGACGATTTGGACTGGGAGAAACAAATGACAGAGGACAGCGGCTGCTGGAATTCGCAAAGAAGCACAAACTGACTTTGGCTAACACACTCCACCCTCACAAGCCATCCAGAACATCAACCTGGCACTCACCAAATGGTCTGATTCATAATCAAATTGATTACATTCTGTCACCCCAAAGATTCAAATCCAGCATAAACAAGGCAAACACAAGAACATTCCCAGGAGCTGACATTGGCAGTGACCACGACCTTGTACTTACCACCATCAGGCTGAAACTGAAAGCAAAACAACAGCCAAAAAGCCCACGCATAAGATTCGACCTGGAAAAACTCAAAGACCCAACAGTGGTTGAGATCTTCCAAGCCAACATTGGAGGGAAGTTCGCCGCACTCACAGCCATCGACAATGATGTGGACACATTGGCCAACAACATCAAAGAAGTGCTAACGACAGCAGCAGAAGAAACATTAGGAAGAAGCAGAACAAAGAAACAACCCTGGGTGACAAATGAGGTTCTTGACCTCTGCGACAAAAGAAGAGAACTTAAAAAACAAAAGTTCACAAGTCAAGAAGCTTACAAGAAGTACATGGATAGCCACAGAGAAGTGAGGAAAAAGATGAGAGAAGCCAAAGAAGCGTGGATAGAAGAACAATGCAACAACATCGAAGCTGGAATGACCAAGGGAAACAGCAAAACAGCTTACGACACTTTGAAAGCACTAACGAAAACCACACAGCCTAAAGCCTCTGTTATTGAAGACAAAGAAGGAAATCTTTTAACGGAAAACAATGCCATCCTCCAACGCTGGACAGAATACTGTGAGGGATTGTACAACTACCCACTACGCCCAGATACCAACATAGTTTCTGACAAACCCCCTGAACACCAAGATAAAGACCCACCAATACTAAGGTGTGAAGTAGATGCAGCTATTAGACAATTGAAGAAGGGGAAGTCCCCTGGAATCGATAACATCCCAGCTGAACTCATAAAAAATGGAGGGAATGAAACAGCAAGGCGATTCACAGAACTTTGTCAGAAGATCCACGACACCAAAGAATGGCCAAAAGAATGGACACAGTCTCTTGTAATACCCCTGCCAAAGAAAGGAAACCTCAAACAATGCCAGAATTACAGAACCATCAGTCTCATAAGTCATCCTAGCAAGATCATGCTGCAGGTAGTCCTCAACAGACTGAAAAACCAAGCGGAAAAACTCCTGGCAGAAGAACAAGCGGGCTTTAGACCAAAACGCAGCACAATGGAACAAATTTTCAATCTGAGAATTCTGATAGAGAAGCATCTCCAACACCAAAAAGACTTGTACCACAATTTCATAGACTTCAAAAAGGCCTTTGACAGGGTATGGCATGACGGCCTCTGGCAAGTACTCAGGCACTTCAACATTGACAGCTGTCTAATTGAAGTCATCAAAGCTCTGTACGAGAATGCAGAAAGTGCAGTTTTTATGAATAATCACGTGGTCGAGTTCTTCAAGACCACGGTTGGGGTTCGCCAGGGCTGCCTTCTCTCACCTGTACTCTTCAACCTCTTCCTCGAAAACATCATGACAGAGACACTGCAAAACCACCACACTTCCATCTCCATTGGTGGAAGACC
>CM060342.1:32933975-32938975 GCA_030674155.1 Stramonita haemastoma
GATGATTACTATAGATGATGAAATGTGACAATGCCAACATTTATGACCACATGCTAGAAAGTGAAATGATAGAAATGAAAAATTGATGTAAAGAAATCCCTCCCCCCACCCCCCACCCCCAAAAAAAAGAAGAAGAAGAAAAAGACGAAATACTTGGATGACTATGACAGAATATGAAATGTAACAAAGCCAGAATATGGCTTTGATGATTATGATAAAAGATATATGGAACAATGCCAGAATATGACTAAATCCTGTACTGACTCCGATAGAAAATGAAATGTAACAAAGTCCAAAGTTAATATGACTAAATGCTTTCATGACTACGACAGAAAATTAAATGTAACAATGCCCAACATAATGGCCTAAGGGCTTGTTAACTACAATCGAAGAGAAAACAGGACAAGGCCAACAATAGGCTGAAAGGCCTTGCTGACGGGTGAGAGAGGAAAATCAACAAGGTCATAATATTAATATGACACGCAGTTTTTGAAGATGCTTTTTGAATTTGTACATTTGTGTGGTGTGATAGGATCTGTGGGTGTGTCATGGGGTCTGTGGGTGTGTCATGGGGTCTGTGGGAGTGTCATGGGGTCTGTAAGTGTGTCGTGGGGTCTGTGGGTGTGTCATAGGGTCTGTGGGTGTGTCATGGGGTCTGTGGGTGTGTCATGGGGTCTGTGGGTGTGTCATGGGGTGTGTGGGTGTGTCATGGGGTCTGTGGGTGTGTCATGGGGTCTGTGTGTGAAGTCATGGGGTTTGTAGGTGTGTCACGAGGTCTGTAGTGTGTGTCATGGGGCCTGTGTGTGAAGTCAGATAGCGAAACAGAGAGAAATAGAGATAAAGAGAGAGAGGAGAGAGAGAGAAGAGAGAGAGAGAGAGAGAGAGAGAGAGAGAGAGAGAGGGGAGAGAGAGAGAGAGAACAGACAGACAGACAGACAGACAGACAGACAGACAGACAGACAGACAAACAAATAGAGACAGAGAGGGTCAGAGAAAGAAAGACAGACAGACAGAAAGACACAGACAGACAGACTCACTGGTTTCAGAGGGGAAACGCAAGTACTAAACTCATTGCTATTCGTTGTCAAACATGGAGTTTATCTACTGTAACCTGAAACTTAGGAAGACACATCACGACTGCCCAAGTTACAGTGGACTAACTTGTAAACCGTGTTTTGTTTGGTAAAGTAGGAGAGAGAGAGAGAGAGAGAGAGAGAGAGAGAGAGAGAGAGAGAGAGAGAGAGAGAGAGAGAGAGAGAGAGAGAGACAGAGACAGAGAGAGGACAGAGAAGAGACAGAGAGAGCGACAGAGACAGAGACAGAGACAGAGAGACAGAAGACAGACAGAAGAAGAGAGGAGAGAGAGAGAGAGAGAGAGAGAGAGAGGAGAGAGAGAGAGAGAGAGAGAGAGAGAGAGAGAGAGAGAGAGAGAAGAGAGAGAGAGAGAGATTTTTTTATATCTTCTTCTTTTCGGAAAAAAGTGTTCTCATTAGAAACTACGATGTAGTAAATGTGTTACTACTGCCACCTACAACTACACCAGGCCATCAATGTTTCTGTTCATTGGTTTTAGGTACATGGCATATGACCCACTTGACTTTCTCTGTCTTTTTTATTGAGATGAGAAAGTGCTGGTATTGGTATTGGCATATCCTGCAATGTGTACGTGGTGATGTTTGTATATTGTTTTGTGGTCTTTTTCTGTGATACATGTTTTTCTCTATCTTTATATATGGCTTATAACCCACGTGATTTTTTTCTGTTTTGTGAGATAATAAAGTGTGTGCATTGAAATTAAATTAAATTAAAATGTTAATTGAAAAGGCTTCAGTACAGACCCCCAGTTCACCCAGCTGTAAAATGGGTACCTGCCCTCTTGAGGGTCAGGGATGGTAAAGCAGCAAGGGAGAGGAGATGGGTGCTGCCCTCAATATGCTGGCCCCTAGAGAAGCTGAGGCTTCAGATGACTTGCTCCCCTACAACCATATAGGTTATGGGACACCTTTACCTTTATTGAAAACGCTCTTTATCTTTGCCAAGAATCATCTTAACAATAGTAATTGAGACGTAGTGGAAATGTTGGAACTATTTGTCATCCATTTTTGGCTGCAATCATTAATCTGCTCTTTGTGTACCCTTGCTGTCAAAAGTATGTCTTGTTTGGGGACGGGATAGCTCAGTGGTCAGAGCACTCACTTTCACCAAGCTAAGGTTAAGCAGCATCGAGTGTGGTTACCATGTGAATGGGTGACCGTTTGCGCGCCTTGGCTTCGGTAGAGTTTAGTGAGGGGAAGGAGCAGTTTGAACAGAACACTAGTTATCTGAAATGGATTTACCACAGAGAGGCTGAAGGGAAAGCGTGGATTTTTCTCGTTTTTAAAAAAAAAAACAACTAAACTATTTGTATTCGTAAACATGTTGGAGGAAGGATAAGATTGAAAGAAGGATAAGGTTGATTGAGGATCAGGTGAGAAGGTCAGGTGTTGAGGATAGGTAAAGGAATCATAAGGTCAAGAGGTAGTCAATGAAGCATAAGGTCAAAGGAAGCATAAGGTCAAAGGAAGCATAAGTCAAAGGAAGCATAGTCAAGAGTATAAGGTCAAAAGAAGATAAGGTCAAAGGAAGATAAGGTCAAAGGAAGATAGTCAAAGAAGATAGTTCAAAAGAAGGATACAGGTCGAAAGAAGGATCAGGTTGAAAGAAGGATAAAATCAGGTTAGCAAAGAAGATCAGGTCGAAAGAAGGATCAGGTTGAAAGAAGGATCAGGTTGAAAAAAGGTGATCAGGTTGAAAGAAGGATCAGGTTGAAAGAAGGATCAGGTTGAAAGAAGGATCAGGTTGAAGAAAGGATCAGGTTGAAGAAAGGATCAGGTCGAAAGAAGGATCAGGTTGAAAGAAGGATCAGGTTGAAGAAAGGATCAGTTGAAAGAAGGATCAGGTTGAAAGAAGGATCAGGTTGAAAGAAGGATCAGGTTGAAGAAAGGATCAGTTGAAGAAAGGATCAGGTTGAAAGAAGGGTCAGGTTGAAGAAAGGATCAGGTTGAAAGAAGGATCAGGTTGAAAGAAGGATCAGGTTGAAAGAAGGATCAGGTTGAAAGAAGGATCAGGTTGTAGAAAGGGGAAGGCTTATGAGGAGAACACTGCTGTGACGTAATGGAGAAAGAAGAAGGAAGCTGTAGACAGAGATGGACAGCAGAAGGTGCAAGATAAGAAGTCTTTTTAATCATTATTTTAAAAAAAATAATTATATATTTTTGGCCAGAGGATAAGTCCTCTTCTGGGAAATTGTTGTTGTTTCGATAGCATCAACGTCCTAGCGGAGATTTCCGATTCATGGACTGTCTTATAGGGAGGTTCAGTTTGGTGGACGCATTTCAGGGAGATTACACGTGTCGTTGTGACACATTTCAGGGCAGATCACACGTGTCATTGTGTCACATTTCAGGGGAGATCACACGTGTCATTGCGTCACCTTTTCAGGGGAGATCACACGTGTCATTGTGTCACCTTTTCAGGGAGATCACACGAATCGTTGTGACACATTTCAGGGCATTTCACACGTGTCTTTGTGTCACATTTCAGGGCAGATCCACGTGTCGTTGTGTCACATTTCAGAGAGATCACACGTATCGTTGTGTCACGTTTCAGGGTAGATGAAACGTGTCATTGCCAACAATGTCAGTTAAAAAAAAAATAAAAAGCTAAATAGACAGACATACATTGACATCACCAGTCAGCAAAGACTACAAACTACACAGTCAGCCAGCCAGAAAAACAGACAGCCAGACAGCTAGACAGAGACAAATCTTCCCAGCAAAGTATTTTGAAGTCAAAGTGAATGAAAAACTGTGATGGCTGGAGACAGACACAGCCAGCCAGCTCACTGACCAACCAGCCACCAGCCAGCCAGCCAGCCAGCCAGATTGATGGACAGGAAGAATTGAACCTACAAACTGTGGCCGTTGAAGTGCCACCAAATGGCCTGTCAGTGACTTGAGATAACTCCCATGAGGAATGATTACTGTCGTCTGCTACCTCACTCTCCAAGCCCCCCAAATGTAATAACTGTGAATTACAGCCATCCCCCTTCTCCACTGCCTCTGTGGTTACACTAAACACATTGTCTCTCTCTCTGTCTCTCTGTCTGTCTGTCTGTCTCTCTCTGTCTGTGTCTCTCTCTCCTTCTCTCTCTTTCCCTGTCTCTGTCTCTGTCTGTCTGTCTCTCTGCCTCTCACTGTCTCTCTCACTCTCTCTGTCTCTCTGTCTCTCTGTCTGCTCTCTGTCTCACTGTCTCTCTGTTTCTCTGTCTCTGTATGTTTGTCTGTCTCTCCCTCTCTGTGAGTCTCTGTCTCTCTCTCTCCTCTCTGTCTCTCTCTCTGTGGGCTGTAATTATCTAAGATATCAGAATAGGACATTTTTGTTTTTTGCCCAGCCTCCCCCCCCCCCCCTCCCACTGTCCCCTTGTGAATGGGCATCATGCTTATCACAATAAAACCTTTGTCATTATCACTGTCATTGTCATTGTCATTGTCATAGTCATTGCCAATGCCATTGTCATTGTCATTCTCTCTCTCTCTCTCTCTCTCTCTCTCTCTCTCTCTCTCTCTCTCTCTCTCTCTCTCTCTCTCTCTCTCTCTCTCTCTCTCTCTGTCCATCTGTCTGTCTGTCTGTCTCTGTTTGTCTGTCTGTCTGTCTGTCTGTCTTTCTGTCTGTTCTGTCTGTCTGTCTGTCTGTCTGTCTGTCTGTCTGTCTGTCTGTCTCTCTGTCTTCTTCTCTCTCGTCTCTCTCTCTCTCTCTCTCTCTCTCTCTCTCTCTCCTTCTCATCTGTCTCTCTTCTCTCTCTCTCTGTCTATCTTGTCTGTCTGTCTGTCTGTCTTCTGTCTGTCTTCTGTCTGTCTGTCTGTCTTGTCTGTCTGTCTGTCTTGTCTGTTCTTCTGTCTCTCTGTCTCTCTATCTCTCTGTCTCTCTATCTCTCTATCTCATCTATCTTCTATCTATCT
>CM060342.1:32951475-32963975 GCA_030674155.1 Stramonita haemastoma
GGAGTTAACATCATTACGAATCCACTGACCTCCCACCACCTCCAAATCCTTCGGTTAAAACTATAAACCGAGGTCCTGTGTGTGAACACACTCAAATAAACATCGTGCACCCAAAAACAACAACCTTGAAAACAAAAGGAATGATAAAAAAAACAAATACACATTCAACAACAACAGAACAACAAACAAAACAACAAACAAACAAAATCAATCAACAAAAACAAACAAGACTAACAAATAAACAAACAAACAAAAACCAACATCACCGTCCTGGTAATTCTGTTACTCCCATGAAATAGAATTTCTGTCGTGTCTGTGCCTGTCTCTCCTTCTAACAGACTGTTTTCTTTGTCTGTCCGTATGTTCCTATTTTTCCATTTTTAGGGTCTATTCTGTCTGTTGCTTTCTATTTTTGCTGTCTTATTCTTTTCCGTTTCTGTCTGTCTGTCTTTGTCTGTCTCTGTTTCTCGTGTCTTTTTGTTCTGTTTCATCTGTGTCGTCTCTCGTTCTCCTTCTGTCTATCTGTCTGTCTCTGTCTGTCTGTCTGTCTATTTGTTTGTCGGGGGTTTCTCAGTTTCTATCTATCCTACATGTCTGTCTTCATGTTTCTGTCAGTTTCTCTCGTCTGTTGTCTGTCTGCTCTGTCTGTCTGTGTGTCTTTCATATTTTATCTGTCTTCTGTGTTTTGTGTCTTTCAGTCTCTCTGCTGTCTGTCTGTTGTTGTCTGTCTCTGTGTGTCTGACTGTCTGTCTGTCTGTCTGTCTGTCTGTCTGTCTGTCTATTTGTGTTTCTGTATGTATTTCAGTTTCTCTGTTTTGGCTGTCTCTCTGTTGTTCTGTTCCTGTTTCGTTCTCATTTTAGTTTCTCAATTAGTATGAATAAAGATTTTTTACGAAGTCAAACCATTCTGCTGTATGCTTCTGAAACATGGGGTTTGACTAAATTAGACCATGTAGAAAAAGTTCACTGTATGGCTTGCAAAAGATTCTTAGGTGTCCCAGTCTTAGAACACCAAACTCCATGGTTTATGGTGATTTGGGAAGTTTTCTTCTCCATATTAATTCTTGTGTTTCGGTCTTAAGGTATTGGTTTAGATTATTACACATGAAGAACAAAAGACTGCCACATATAGCTTATCAGATGTTATTGGATTTGGACAAAACAGGTAAAGATTGCTGGGTGTCGAATATTAAGGAATTTCTGTGCAAGACAGGATTTAGTTTTGTCTGGTTACAGCAGGGTGTGGGTCAGGTCAAAGACTATTTAAGCAGATACTTGTTGATTTATACATCCAAGAATGGTCTGGCACTATGAGAGATCGCGACAGTAACTACAGATTGTTTACATTTTATGAAAAAGAAGAAAAGAAAAAAAACGTGTCTGACATTAATACCTACCTTTTTAGAGTCGCCAGGCGCACAAGCCAGGTTTAATGTTCTACCTATTAATGCAAATGTACATCGATTAGCAATGTTCCGCAGAAGAAATATTGTCCATTTTGCAAGTCAGCAAAGGAAGATGGACAGTGTTTTTTGCTTGTATGTCCTGCATATTCTGATCTCAGAAATAAGTTTCTTGGGGTTAGCTAGAACCGCATTCCACATATTGCTGCAAGTGTCTAATACTGAACAAATGTACAATGTCGCAAGGTAAATTTTTCACTCAATGAACGAAAGGAAGACAGAGTTGACTAGACTATATTGTTGGTTTTGATGTGCCTTGACAATCTATTTCAGGATAAAGGTGCCTCCATAGTGTTAATATGAAAAAGCACTGATTGTTATTTGTTACTATAAGAATAAATAAAAATAGATGAAAAACTCTGCTTTTGATGTTAACTGTGTGCTGTGTGTGTGTGTGTTTTATAATTTTCTTTATATGGGATATGAAATAGCTATGTGCTTTTCATCGTCTGTGTGTATGCAGTTTGTAATTTGTCTCTGTCCGGATGGCTCTGCAAGCACAGATTTACGTGTGCGCAAGTGTTCTGCGTGCGTTGCACGGGGCTCGTTTGTCTCGAGATTGTGTGTGTGTTGTTGTGTGTGTGTGTGTGTGTGTGTGTGTGTGTGTGTGTGTGTGTGTGTGTGTGTGTGTGTGTAGTGTGGTGTGTGTGTGTGTGTGTGTGTGCGTGATAGGATATGTAGCTGTCAATGTGAAAGCTGTTATTTACTATTTATTTACTCATGCCATAATAAATTTATCATTTTAACACACGCCAATCACAATCAAAAACCCAAACTCAGACTTCAGGTAGAAATACTCATTATTCTTAAAGAATCCAATGTTTTTACACACCTTTTTCTACCTGCCTTTCAGAAATAAACAAGGACACCACAAGAAAACCGGAGAGAGAGACAGAGACTGAAGGAGAGCGAATCAAAGGGAGAAAGAGAGACAGACAGACAGAGAGACAGAGAGAGAGGGGGTCAAAAGACGAAGGTGTTGATGTGGCGGACTTGTGGCGGCTAGACAAGGCAGTGGCCGTGTGGGTAGCACACCCAGATGAGTGTCAGTGGTTCTACAGGGGCATTTATCAGGTGAGGTTTGAACTATCAGAGTGTGTGTGTACTTGTGGTGCCTGTAGTCTGTGTCAATGGCTCCATTGGCAAATCTGTCAGATGAGGTTTGAACCATATTTTTAAAATCTTACACCCATTTATGTCACAGCAGATTTCGCTGAGTGAAATTCGGGCTGCTCTCCCCATGAAGAGCGTGTCGCCACAATGAGCAGCGCCACCCATTATTTTTATTCCTGCATGCAACTGTTTGTTTCCCTATCACAGTATCAGAGTGGCTTTTTTAAAACAGAATTTTGCCAGGGACAGCTCTGTTGTTGCCGTGGGTTCTTTTATGTGTGCTAATAATTATGTGTAAAACTTCATTGACCCATGGGGTTGAAGTGGAAAGATCTTAACCACTCGGCTAAAACGTCTGTCAGGTGAGATTTGAACCATGAGAGTTGTGTACTTGTTGGGCCTTTCAGTCTCAAAACGGTGTAGTGGATTGGTTCGTGGTTAAAACACCGTGGTTAAGATCTGAGAGATTTTCTTTCTTTCTTTTATTGCGACGATAATAGATTAAGCCCTCATTTACTGTATATATTTTACATCTAGTCCCGTGTGTAGGCGATTTGCAATTCTGTGGATTACATTTATAATGGAGGAACAGGTTTAAATATGTGCACAAAAATGTTCTACCTGCGTCCACACACGGGACCTTGGTTTATAGTCTCATCCGAATGGTTTCTGGGGGAGTGGAGTCGGTACTGATGTTAACTCCAGGTGAAAAAATCCCACTGAACGGGCGTCTCGGTGGTGGCTGGAACCTGGGCTGGAACCTGGTCCGTCAAATCACGAGCGCAACGTTTTAACCACTCCTCCTCCTCTTCCTCCTTCTTCTTCTACTCCTCTTTTTTTTTTTTTTATCCCCTTCAAGCATCTTCCCCTCCCCCTCCACCCCACACTGACGTTATCCCCTCTCTGTTTTTCCTGACGACATGATCAGAAGAAAAGAAACTTCAAGCCCCGACATAATGCTCATTAAAAGGATGTGCAGGATGAGTAATCTTCGCCGTTTGGTAGGATGATTATTCTGTATTGTTATTATTCACATGTAAACCTTTTTTGTTATTTTGTTCTTGTTAAGACGATCACAAAATGAGAGAGAGGAGGGGGGGAGAGAGAGAGAGGAGAGAGAGAGAGAGGAGGGAGAGAGGAGGGAGAAAGGGAGGGAGGGAGAGAGAGAGAGAGAGGAGGGAGCGAGAGAGAGATAGACAGACAGACAGACGACAGAGAGAGAGAGAGACAGAGACAGAGACAGAGAGACAGAGACAGACAGACAGAGACAGACAGACAGAGAGAATTGTAATGATAAATGGAAACAAGCCCTCGAGAATGTAAAAGCGTTACAAAAATAAATGGAAACAGTTCCTCAAGCACACTCGCGCGACGGGCATTTTTCAAAACTGAAGGCAAAAGCAATGAAACAGAAAACAGAAAAGAAGAAAAGAAAAAAAAAGAGAAAGAAGTGAAAAGAAAAACAGCTGACGAGACTGGCGCCCTATAAATCAACTGTCGGCACTCAGGTCTCGAATATTTGTGTGTGGATTCCACCAGTTTTTATTCTTTTTATTTATTATCTTATTTTATTTTATTTTATACCCCATGTGACACATCATATTTTTCTGAGTAAAAATTTCGGGATATTCACCCTAGGGTGAATGCGTCGCCAGAAGAGCAGCGCCTACCATAAACCTTTTTTTTCTGTCTGCGTTTGTATTTCTTTCCCTATTCGAGTTACTTTTTTTCTCCAGTATTTTGCCGAGAACAACTCACTTGATGCCATGGGTTCTTTTCTGTGCGCAAATTAATGATGTGTAACACACAGGACCTTCGTTATCGTCTCATTCCGAAAGACTCGCACCCAGACCATACTCATGGTCTGATGGTGGATGGGGGAAAGTTTTTTGGGGCTGGGGTGCTGGTCTTGCACAACGTTGAAACCTGAACACATTGGAAGCGTAATGTCTTTTGTTTCCTGCAAGACCAACAGAGCCCCATAGTTTACTTCTCTTGTTCCCTTTTGTCTCTCTGTCTTCTGCTCGTCTGTTCTCTGTCTCTTGTCTGTCTCTGTTCTGTTGCTGTCTGTCTGTCTCTGTCTCTTCTGTCTCTGTCTGTCTGTCTGTCTCTGTCTGTCTGTCTGTCTGTCTGTCTTTTCTTTGTCTGTTCTGTCTGTCTGTCTGTCTGTCTGTCTGTCTCTCTCTGTCTCTCTCTTCTCTCTTCTCTCTCTCTTCTCTCTCTCTCTCTTCTCTCTGTCTCTCGTCTCTGTCTCTTCTCTCTCTCTGTATGTGTGTGTGTGTGTGTGTGTGTGTGTGTGTGTGTGTGTGTGTGTGTGTGTGTGTGTGTGTGTGTGTGTGTGTGTGTGTGTTGTAATGTATGTGTGTGTACGCACGCGCGCACGCGCTCTTAAATGTATAAATGCATGATGACGGTCATTCCTTTCCTCTAAGACTCACCAGCATGCATGGGCCCATAGTACAACATTGTTTAAATAACTGGGGAGAAAAAAGCCCCAAGTGTTCCAATGCTTTTTCCCTAGATGGGTGGGAGAGGGAGGTAGAAGTATACTTTAGCCAGCATTGTTTCTCAGGGTGTTTCTTTTTTTTTTTTACCGTCCCCTCTCTGACTATAATGAGAGACAGGAGTCTGCCATAAGCACATTCCCTCTTCTCTTTGTAGCTCCCTGCTTTTCTTTACCTCAGGTAGTTCTCTCCGGGGGGTTAAACTGAGTTGGGGTAGTTTATGAGCTAGGCTACACCGCCCCCCCCCCCCCCCCTATTCCTCATTATCCTGCGTGAGGAGGGTGCAGCGGTGTAGAGAGCGGTGGTGCTCTCCCCTCTCTTCAGGAAATCAGACAGGATGGTCTGGTTATTCTTACAGTCTTCCAGACTAGAAGTTTGTTTGTTGTCTGTCGTGTTCGACGATGACCTCCAAAACAGTAGAGGAGGCAGTTTCTGTTTTGGAAATGGGGCAGAAATTTGATTATAGTGGAGGTGCCTTGCCCACAGTACATCCCCACTCTCTCGGCCAAGAGGGCATTAGAACAGTCAGTGTTGGAGATGTTCTCCAAAGGCCAGCAAGCCCCAGGGCTGCAGCACATAAGACTGTGCAAGTCAAGCCTCTAGTCAGAGAGTCATAGTCGATCACTAAAGACTAAGCTGTAAAGTGGAATTCCATGAGTGGGAAAGAAAGCCACTGATCTTACGGCCTCTCACTTTGCTGTTGCCCCCAGCATCAATGGTTTCCTCAAGAACCGTGATAAAGCCCAGGCGCTGAAGGACTTAGACCAGGAGTAAGTAGCTTCCTTTTCTCCTGTGGTCAGAGCCCTCGCTTTCCCCAAGCTAGGGTAAAACAGCATCGAACGTGGTTACCAAGTGGGTGGGTGACCGTTTGTGCGCCTTGGCTTCAGTATAGTCCCCCCCCCAGTCCCCCCAGTCCCCCCACCCCACCCCAGCTGTAAATGGGTACCTGCCCTCTCTAGGGTCAGGGAAGGTAAAGCAGTGAGGGAGAGGAGATGGATGCCGTTCTCAATATGCTGGCCCCTAGAGAAGCTGAGGTCTCTGATGCCTCGCTCCCCTACGACCACAAACGTTATGGGACACCTTTACCTCTACCTTTTCAATATAATTATTACGTTTTCTAATGTGTACACTGGTGTACCTCCGTTTTGGAGTGTTCTGATCTATTCTTCTGTGTTTGTTTGGTTTTGTGAGGGTTTTCCCCCCTCCTTTATTTCGTATTCGGTGAATACATAAATATAGTCCATGCATATTATAATTTGTTGTGCACTTTGTTTATCATGTATGTCATCTTCTGTTTTGCCTATAGTGAAAAATGCAAAGTCCTTACAGAGTATAAGAAAAAGCACTGGTCAATTTAAAAAGGGGGGGGGGGGGGGGGGGGTGCGTGCGTGTGTGCGCGTGCGCATTTATTTTATTTTAGTTTTTTTATATCGAGGATAACAGAATAAGCAATCATGTGCTTTTTTTCATCCGGTCCCCGTGTGTATACAGTTTTGTAAATATTGTCATCTGTTCCCACCGGCACACGATGGCCTACTCTTACGAAAAGCGGAACAGGATTTAACGTGTGCGCAAGATGTTCGCATGCGTGCGTGTGTGTGTGTGTGCGCGCGCACGCGCACGCATGTGTGAGTGAACGTGCGTGCGTACTTGCGTGTGTGCGCGCATGTGTGCACGTGCGCGTGTACGCGCATGCATACATGGATCTCTACACCAGTCTCTACATGCTAACGTGCTTCCATTTTTGCTTCCATGGTGGATACTGCCCTGCCCTGCCCTACCCTACCCTACACCCCTGGCCAGATGTGTCAGCATCAGACGTCTGCTGCCGCCCAGAGGACTCTGCTGCCTGGGGGCCGTGGTGCTGCTCTTCAACCTCCTCTCCATCTACCTCCTCCACACCTCCCCCTCCCGATGGATGCACGCGCACGGGGGGGTGTTGCCTCGTCGCCACGTGGCGCCACCCTTGGGGGTGGGAGGGGTCGGGGGGTGGGACAGGCTGGGTAACGTGCGCTGCCGCCCCCTGAGGTGGGTGAGGAGAGGGGGGAAGGGAGGGGGTAGGGGAGTGGAGGAAGGGGAGGGGAGAGGGGAGGGGAGGAGGTGCTGCCCACGCGAGCTTTGGCCAGCGTGCCGGGATCTGGAAACACCTGGTTCAGACATCTACTTCAGCAGGCTACAGGTGTGTAAGTGTGTGTGTGGTGTGTAGTGTGTGGGTGTGTGTGGGGGGGGGGGGGTGGGGGGGAGGGGATGCCAGGGGCCTGTCAGTATAAATAGCATACCCACCTTCTGATGATTCTTTTCCAGGAATTCTACTCTTTTCCATCCCTCTCTTTCCTGTTTCTGTTCTTTCTGTTACCCCATTCTTGTCTGTTTTCTGCCTTCTTGGTCCACTCTCCTGCCTCTTTTTTTTTTTTTTTAAAGAAAGACTGTCTTAAAGAGATAACAATTCTATCCCACGCAAAAGTCGGATGCGCTAGGCCTGACTTGTCAGGCACTTAACGGCAGAGCAATGCATTTTCGCTCCTATGACCAGACAGCAATAGTTGCCGTCTGAGCACTAGACGAAGAAGTAGTAGAAGAAGAAGAAGAAGAAGAAGAAGAAGAAGAAGAAGAAGAAGAAGAAGAAGAAGAAGAGAAGAAGAAGAGAAGAAGAAGAAGAAGAGCAAGCAACAACAACAACTCATCAATAACAACAACATGATGATGATGATGATGATGATGATGATGATGATGATGATGGTGGTGGTGGTGGTGGTGGTGGTGGTGGTGGTGGTGGTGATGATGATGTGATGATGTGATGATGATGATGATGATGATGATGATGATGATGATGATGACGATGACGACGATGACGATGACGATGATGACGACGACGATGACAATGACGATGATGACGATGATGATGATGATGATGATGATGATGATGTGATGATGTGATGATGTCAGCTGTGCATCACCCTTCCCCACCCTCTCTCGCTGTGGCTGTGGCAGGTCTGGCCACAGGCAGCATGTACAACGACACCTTCCTCAAGACCTCAGGCTTCCCAGGGGAGGGCATCTCCAACGGCTCCGTCCTGGTGGTCAAAACGCACGACACGGACCCGGATGTCCGACGTCACTTCCTGAGCGCCATCTTGTTGGTGCGCCGTCCCGGGACGCCATCTTGGCGGAGTTTCACCGCCTTCATGGCGGTCACTTGGGGCTGGCGTCCGCACAGGACTTCCGTAAAGGTCAGCGCTGAGGGTGGTCTGGCTGGACAGGGCTGGTTATCGTGAACAGCTTTCTGTCTTGTTGTTGTGGTTGTTGTGGTTGCTGTGGTTGTTGTTGTTGATGGTGGTTGTTGTTGAGGTTTTGGGGGTTGTTGAGTAGTTGTTGGAATTGTTGTAGTCGTTGTTGTAGTAGTTGTTGTGGTTGTTGTTGTTGGGGTTGTTGTAGTAGTTGTTGGGGTTATTGTAGTAGTTGTTGGGGTTATTGTAGTGGTTGTTGGGGTTATTGTAGTAGTTGTTGGGGTTATTGTAGTAGTTGTGGTTGTTGTAGTAGTTGTTGGGGTTATTGTAGTAGTTGTTGGGGTTATTGTAGTAGTTGTGGTTGTTGTTGTAGTTGTTGGGGTTATTGTAGTAGTTGTTGGGGTTATTGTAGTAGTTGTTGGGGTATTGTGTAGTTGTTGGAATTGTTTGTTGGTATTTGAGTCGTTGGTATTTGATGGTTGGTATTTGACTGGTTGGCAGGCTGGTTGATGACTGAGAATCAATTATGTTGACTTGATATGAGTCGTGCGTGTTGTGGTATTATATTGACGAAATGACGAAAGCCTTGTTTATTATCCTATTATAATTATTGACAAAGTGAAAAAGTATTGTCATTATATCATATTGCGAAGTGAAAGAAGTCTTGTTTATTATGGTATTATAGTTACTGTTGAAGTGAGAGAAGTCGTTTGTTGTGGTGTCAGCGGAATGAGGAGACTTTTGTTTGTTACTGTATTTCTATCGGTAGAATGAATAGTTTGTTGGCATTGATTAGTTACAAAAGTTGTTGATCAATATGTTCACACTAGTTCAGCAACTTCTGTACCTAATCAATAGACTGCAAGAACCAGATGAGACTTTAAACCGAGGCCCGTGTGTGAACGCATGCAGAACATCTTGCCCACACGTTAAAACCTGTTCCACTTTTCGAAAGAGTAGGCTATTGTGTGCTGGTGGGAACAGATGACAAAATTTACAAAACTGTATACACACAGGGGCTGGGTGTTTAAAAATAAAAGCATATGAGTGCTTATTCCATTATCCTGGATATGAAGGAATAAAAGAATAAATCAACAAATGAATAAATAAATAAATAAATATAATAAATAAATAAATAAACAGATGAATAAATATTGGTCAGCTTCAAAAGTTGATCAACTATGTGGATGGTATCTATTTTCTCCCAGCTGTTTTCCACACTGATGTTTTCCCTGTTGGGTTGCAGACTGGAAGTCCTACGCGATAGAAGCCGCCCGCCTTTGGGCCACGTTCAACACACAATGGCTCCTCTTCTCTGGCCCGCTGCACATCGTGCATTACGAAGATCTGCAGCACCACCTGAACGCCACCCTCAGTGCTGCGCTGCGTTTTCTGAACGTGACCGTGACTGCCGAGGATTTAGAATGCGCTCTGCAGCACTCTGGGCATGCGTACAGGCGGCGGAAGAAGACCAAGATGGCGGGTGGGGTGTCAGACTCGAACTGTTCAGTGAGGAAGTGCGCAAAGTGTTGGAAGAGAGTGAAGGCAGGTTTAAAGTGGCCTTGGACAGCTATCTGAAGAGGAAGAAGAAGAAGAAAACGGGAATGTGGGAACCAAGCTGAAAGTAAGAAATGAAATTCTGGCAGCAAAAAAACAAAACAAAAACAAAACAAAAAACCTGACCATCACGTGGCCTTAGAACCAATGCTTGACAGGGATTCTTAACAGGATTTCAGAGTTCAGTTACTGGGGACAGTGCTGTTGTCATCATGGTTTTCCTAGGTTCACAGCTCAGGGGCAGAACTCTCTCTCTCTCTCTCTCTCTCTCTCTCTCTCTCTCTCTCTCTCTCTCTCTTCTTCTCTCTCTCTCTCTCTCTCTCTCTCTCTCTCTGTGAACAGTGTGAATGTGTTGTGTGTTTTTTCTGGCTCACTTTTCTCTTGTAGACATGCTTAGAATGAATGAGAAGGTTTTGCCTGCAGCAAGCTGTGTAGGCATACAGATTTGAACACCAGGCCTCATATTATTATCTTTTGACAGCTTTAGACATGGTTAGAACGGGCAGCTGTTACAAGTTAAGTTGTAAGCTGTGTAGGAGTGAAGGTTTGAACGTCAGATCTCAGAGCCAACTCAGCAAGCCAAAGGACAAGAAGACAAGCTGAGAACACTGGTGGCTGGCGATGGAGAGCAACTTCATCTTTACCCTGATTCAGCATCCTGCCCGAAGTTTGATTGAGGACAGAAAGAGACAAGGAACTTCTTTTGCCCAGCGGTTTTACAATGCAGGCACCAGGTGGTAAAATAATATGTGTATCCAGATTGTGTTTTTTTGGTTTTATTTTTGCTGCCTCATCTGTGACGTCCTTGTCCTGCTGTTCCCAGGCTGCTCATTTCAATCTCCCTGTCACAGCCATACCCAGATTAGTTATGTCTCATCCTCAGGGTTGGGAGTCCACAGGGAACCCATCAATATCAGGCTGCCGTGGGGCCACCAACCAGAGGGGCCCTGTACTGCTGCCGAGTTATTTTGGTGTGTACCCAGATTGTTGACTCTAAATCTTGATTTGGTTTTGAAAAAAAAAAAGAGACAGATAATATTGCATAATGGACAAAAATAAAAAAAAAGAAAAAGAAAAAGAAGCCATATTTGAGTACCTACACTTTGGTACACAATCAACAGCGATGGAAAAATGTACCAACAAATATTTTGTGATGTCTCAGACACCCCCAACAGAGTAAAGGGAGGGAGACAAAGGAGGGAGCCGGAGGGAAAGATGGAAGAAAGAAATGAAGAAAGGAAGACAGGAAGGAAGGAAAGAAGGAAGGAAAGAAGGAAACAAGGAAAGTTGTCAGGTATAGAGGCCTAGCTATAACTACGACTTTTCAGAGTGTGAGGACAGGATTAGCTTAAAAGGCAAGCCATTCAGAAGTCTGCAGAAGATGCCTAAATATGGAAAATCACTGATTGGAAAACATTGAATCATGTCATCTTTTATGATTTATGAGTGAGAATGATTAACGAGACCAGCTCATTTTCAAAAGTACAGTACCATTCACTTCGACAAAGCAGTCTGGCTTTATCCCCCAGAGCTCTTGCACGTTCACCAACCATTAAATTTCTTCACCCCACTTTGTAAAACCCATTTCATCATGGTGGAAAAGTGATACATGACTTAAGTGTATGTGTGTATGTGTGAGGGGGGAGAGGGGTAGGATCACGTGTTTAGTCTCACTTCACATTGTTTTTCTTGATTTTGTGATGTTAATAAAATGTTGGTAATGTGCTCAAGGACTGATGATATATACAACGAACTGTAAAAAAAAAAAAAAAAAAAAAAAAAAAAGAAAGGGGGAATTGTACGTCATTTTCAGTCACGACAGATTTGTCTGCGTGAAATTCTGACTGCTGTCCCATGGGGAGACTGTGCACTGGCAGCCTAGGAGCTGTGCCACCCATTGAAGAAAATGTTGTTGTCTATATGTGTGTGTGTTCTGCTATATGAGAGTGTCTTTTCTGAGAAATATAATTTTGCTGAGAACAAATTATTTTTATTGCCACAGGTTTTCTTTTTACATGCACTAAATGTCTTCTACACATGGGAACATAGTTTATTGTCTGACCTTGAAAGACTAGCACCCATACCTATTTTTCAAAAGTCTTGTGAATGGGGGAAATGTTTAGGGTCATACAGGAATCAAATTCTTGTCACCTCTCGGTGAATGTGATACCTCTGGACCACAGAGCTACAACTCTGGACAACAGAGCCACATCCCTGGACAGCGAAATTTCCTTCTGAAAACAATGCAGTCTTTTGCTTGTTTGTTTGTACTTTGTTTTGTCCAAGGAAAATACGAACAAGGGGTCACCTTGTGGTGGTTTGGCGTCAGATCTGAAACCTGCATTCACTGGCCCCATGTTAAGTGTAGGCTAATCTAGCCATCACCAAAGCTGTGACTTATCAGTCCCACACTGAGGGTTCTGTCAGTTCTCTATGGCTATGATGGGGACGGGACAGCTCAGTGGTCAGAGCACTCGCTTTTCCCCAGCCAAGGTGAAGGAGCATCGAGCAATGTTACCAATTGGATGGGTGACCGTTTGCGCGCCTTGGCTTCTTCAGTGCAGTACCCCAGTTCACCCAGCTATAAATGGGTACCTGCCCTCTTTAGGGTCAGGGAAGGTAAAGCAGCGAGGGAG
>CM060342.1:32968975-32973975 GCA_030674155.1 Stramonita haemastoma
GAAGCCTTGCTAGATAATTATATTCGCGTCCACAATGTCTCTGTCATTTCCTGGCGGGACCACACACCCAAGGAGTCAGCGTGGCAAGAGGTGATCCTGAAAGCTGGGCCACAGGAACAGACCCCTTCTGGCTGCTGTTGTAAAAAGGAGGAGGAAGCTGGTGTGGTCTGATCACTGTCCCTCGTTATAACTCTCTTACCAGGACTGTCCTACAGGGGACAGACACCTGAGGAAGGAAGACAGAGCTGGGGTAGACAGATGAAGAACTGGATGCTGTACAAAAAAAAACAAGACTGGACCAGCTTTGACATGGGTGTGTTGCTGTGAAAGGCTGAAGACAGACAGACAAGCCTGGAGAAAACTGTCAACAAACGTGTCCTTCATGTCCCCCCTCCGACCATCTTTGTCATTCAACTGTTGATGCTAACATCGATACCTAGCATGCACCTGTTGCCGGCAGAAAGATGAGCTCCACCATGCCCTACGACACTCTATCTGAACAACTAACTATTCAGTGCAGCGCCTAGCGACTCCTCAAGAAGTTAAGAAAGAAGTCAGAACTTCCAGCAATGTCCCCCCCACCCCCACACCTAATAATCCCTTCTCGAAAAGAAGACAACAAAAATACTCCTTTGGGTGGAAATCTGAATGGGGAAGAAACAGTTCCAAATCGGGCATGCAACGCCTGCATGGAAACATGGGAGTTTTGTCAGTAGCGCGGTATATTTAGCTGCTCATTAATTCATGCCAGAGCAGACGATACGGATAAAGCTTAGTGGGGTGGATTCCGATAACACCCCGGGAACTCACGTTCGGGTGCAGAGTTGATAAACCCTCCCCTAAATAATGGGGCTTTTATCGGTCCAAAGTGTAATAGTTCGGAATGACCGTAAAAACCTTCCATCTCCACTCACTTGTGCCTATCTCTTGTGTACAAAAGTTCAGCATTGAGGGGAACTGTAGTGGTTGTAGTGTGGTGTTGGTATGAAATATATGCACATGTCAATGTTTACGGCAACAATACGCGCGCGCGTGCGTACACACACACACACTACACATACACGCGCGCGCATGCGCACGCACGCATGCATGCACACACACGCATGCATGCACAAAACAATCACACACACACACACACACACCACACACACACACACACACACACACACACACACAAACATGCACACACACGCACGCATGCACAAAAAATGTACACACACCCGCACGCACGCACGAACACACCCGTGCGTGTGCGCGCGCACAGAGAGAGAGAGAGAGAGAGAGAGAGAGAGAGAGAGAGAGAGAGAGAGAGAGAGAGAGAGAGAGAGAGAGAGAGAAGAGACAGAGAAGAGACAGAGGACAGAGAGACAGAGAGAGACAGAGACAGAGACAAAAGACAGAGCAGACAGAGACAGAGACAGAGAGAGAGAGTGCATATAATTTTTTTAAAGTTACATTTGTCTAACTAAAATTTGAACAGAGCTAAAACTTATACCCTTACATGATAATTATGTACCTCTTGTATCAAGCACATTATTCAGATCAATAGACAAGAAAGAAAGAAAGAAAAGAAAGACAGACAGACAGAACAGAACAGACAGAAGACAGACAGACAGACAAAAAAGAAAAGAAAGAAAGAAAAGTAAAGAAAAAAGAAAAGATAGAAAAGTAAAGAAAAAAAGAAAGAAAGAAAAAGAAACAAAAAAGCAAGCAAGAAAAAAAGCAAAGAGAAAGAAAGAAAGTTAAAAAAAAAAAAAAAAAAAAAAAGAAAAGACAAAGAAAGTAAGAGTAGGTGCCAGCAACAGTTGACAATTGATAAAGAGTTCCTTTAAAAGGGCTGGCGCCAAAGGGTTGTGGTGAAACACTAGGTGAGGGTTGTAAAGTGTGCCACCGTCTGTCTTATACCTTATGCCTCTTGCCTTCTGCCTTCTGCCTTCTCCCTTCAACGGTCTGCCTCCTGCCTTCAGGCATCTGTGACCCTGACAAAGGTTTGGCGACTGCAGTCACCCCCCAGCTGAAAGACACAGAAAGCGCGTTTGTTTTCCTTGATTTTGGTGGATTTGTGAACTGGTGAGTGGTCTTATAATTATGTATGTACACAGGTGGAAACCATCGCTCTGTTTTTATTTTTATTTATTTTATTTTAGACCACTTTATGTCGCAGCAGATTTCTCTGTGTGAAATTCGGGCGGGCTGCTTTCCTGCGGGAGAGCACGTTGCCACAAGTAGGCTACAGCGCCTACCCATTATTTTTTTCTTTTTTCTCTGTCTGAAACTGTATTTGTTTCCCTATCAAAGTGACTTTTTTCTACAGGAGGACAACCCTCTTGTTGCCGTGGGTTCTTTTACGTACGCTAACTAATGATGTGTAACACACGGGACCTCGATTTGTCGTCTCATCCGAAAGACTAGCACCCAGACCACCACTCATGGTCTAAGGGATTATAGGGGAAAAGTTTTGGGCCCAAACGGGATTCGAATCACAGCACACTCCGACCCGGACTTTCCACTTTCCAGGCAGGCGCGTTACCTCTAGACCACCGATATGTTATGTTCTAAACCATTGACCAAAAACGAGGAGGAGTGGGGGTGGGGGGGGGGTCTTTTTCATATAATAATGTATAATTTCATTTTCATTGAATTGTCTTTCTGCCTTAGTGGTTTTATTTTCTTTTTAATTTTTATTATTGCCAAGTCATTTTAGCGAAATGCCAAGTGATTTTAGATATGATGATGTTGGTGATGATGATGATGATGGTGATGATGATGATGATGATGATGATGATGATGATGATGATGATGATGATGATGATGAGATGACGACGACGACGACGACGACGACGATGATGATGATGATGATGTATGATGATGATGAGACGACTGACGACGACGACGACGACGACGACGATGATGATGATGATATGATGATGTACATGTGGGCGACGACGTCGATGATGATAATAACCACTGTAATTCTGATTACCTCAATGAATTTTGTACGCCCCCCTCACTGAGACAAAACATTGTGGGGAGTTATTGCAGTTGCAAGAGTGTCAATGATTTGAATGATCAGTGCTTTAGTTTGCTGCTTTCCAAATTCAGCGCTGTATAAATTCCATACACATCATCATCATCATCCATCATCATCATCATTCATCATCATCATCATCATCACCACATCATCATCATCATCATCATATTTAGTAGTGGTAGTAGTAGCAGCAGCAGCAGCAGCAGCAGTAGCATCAATAGCAGCTGCAGCAGCAGTAGTAGTAGCAGCAGCAGCAGCAACAGCAGCAGCAGCAATAGCAGTAGTAGTAGCAGCAACAGCAGCAGCATGCAGCAGCAGCAGCCACACCACCACCACCACCACCATCATCATCATCATTTTTTACTATCATTACTGTTGTTATTGTTTCAGGAGCCATTGGGGATAATGGCGGGAGTAGGGGAGGTGGTACGGAGCATGGATTACCGGAAAAGGGCCCGCAACTCCTTGGGAGTGCGGACAGACTGCAGACCCACAAAGCTGCAAGAGTGCTCGCTCTTCGTCAAGGCAGCCAATGAGCATCAGGTGGAAAAGCTGCATAGTGCCGTGCGCAAAATGGAAGCGGACGAAAAACTCTTCCGTGACGGGCACAAGAAAGAGATGAGCACTGTCAAGAGATTCCACAACACCGTCCATAACAGATCCACCGACTTTCACAGCTTTAACCTCCACGACCCCCCGACAGCTTCCAACAATGACGGCAGCCCCACCAAGACTTCGCCAGACATGTTGGCCAGACGGGGCAGCTATCCCGTCTCCAGCCCTCCAGCGGCCAATCAGAAGCGCCGACACAGCGTCCAGGCCGATTCCAGCAAATACGGACGGTCGTTTCGGAAACTGAAGGACGCCATTACTCCCAAGCCGAAGTGTCGTGTATCGCCAGTGTCTGTGGCCTCGTGTGGGTCAGGGTCATCCGCCATTCAGCCTCCCTGCCCGCTTCTGGTGACTGAGGCACGTGCAGCCCCTGATGGGTCATAACCCCTCTCCACCCACCCACTTCAGACAACATCCATCAGAAAAATACTCACTTACAGCATGGATCGATGCCCCGTTAGACTGAGAATGCAAGACATTGTAGAGAGAACTGGATGGCAGATCTACAAAAGGGGAAGTCCTTTTTAGCAAGAGTTTGTCATTTATTGTTGTGTTTTTGTTAAAAATCAATCTTTTATGCTTTAGATGACTTGAATTGTTGAAATTAATACTGTTTTGGGGGTGAGATCACATTGAAGGTGTTCCATGTTCTGTTTTTGTTTTAGTTTCTCCGAATTAAGAGCCAAGTCGTGGGATACACTCCTCTTTCTGCATTCCCACGTGTCTGATTCTGTTCCTTACACTCACAGCATGTAACGTTTCTTTGCTAAAGACATTTATGATTGTTTTGATGGGGCTTAAACCCTCTAGTTTCCCTGTAGGTCTATACTTGTTTACAGCTGACAGACATGTACTAATGCACTATAAGTTTAAAATGTTTGAGGACTATTACTATTCCAGAAAATCTTAATCCTGTTTTGATTATCTGCACGCTTCCTGACCCCCATGGGGATTCAGGGGGCCTGTCAGTATGAATAGCATCCCCACCTTCTGCAAATTCACTGCTAGGAAAAATTCCCTTTTTTCCATCATTCTCTCTTGTTCCTTTTCTACCTGTCACCTTCCTCTTTGTCTGTCTTCTGCCTTATTGGTACATTTTACAGCCTTTTTTTTCAAGAAAGACATAAAAGGCAACAATTCTCTCCCATGCTAAAGTCGGATACACTGGGCCAGACTTGTCAAGGGCGGCAGAGTAACACATTTTCACTCATATGACAGACAACAATAATTGCTATCTGAGCGTTCGAGGCAGATCTGTCTGCTGCCCCCTGTAGGCAGATAACCTGTCAGAGCAGTACTGATCCTGTGCAGTGTGGTATGCCACGTTAGAGCCTCAGCAGACTTCTCTGTAGGGGAC
>CM060342.1:32986475-32996475 GCA_030674155.1 Stramonita haemastoma
TGAGGTGTTGCTGTGCTGGGAGAAGCAAGCTGAGGACCTGAGTAACCTCACCCATGTCAACCCTGTGCATGAGGCCACCGGTAGGTCTGTCTTTTTGTCTGTCTGTCCATCCGTCTGTCCATCTGTCCGTCTGTCTGTCTGTCTGTCCATTTGTGTGTCTGTCTTTTTGTCTGTCTGTCTGTCCATCCGTCAGTCCATCTGTCTGTCTGCCCCTCCCCTTCCCTTTCCTCATCTCTACCCTCTGTCTGTCTAGAGCTGATGGATGAAAAGTGATGTCGTGGTCAGCCTGCAACTTGGCAGTGTCAGTGATAGGAAGGGAGACAAATCATTGGCATGAAGCCTTTCTCAGAAGGGGACAATGTATGTGTGGTTCTCTCCCTTTTTACTGGGTATTGAGAGTGGGAAAAAAAGGGAGGGGTGTGGGGGGGTACAAGGAAGGGGGTGCTAATTTTAGTTGTGGACTGACTGATGTGGGATAGGTGCAGCGCTGTGAGCATCAATCCACCTCTCTTTGTCTGATTTAATGATGGAAAAGTCTAGTTTGAGACAGGAATCCAATCTAGATTTTTTTTTTTTTTACCAGAGGCATTTCTGCAAAACCATGATTCAAATGTGTATGCTCGTGTGTGTGTGCACATGTGTGTGTGTGTGTGTGTGTGTGTGTGTGTGTGTGTGTGTGTGTGTGTGTGTGTGTGTAGTTCTGTCATGCCTGCAGAGGCGGTTTGAGGCAGGGCTGTACTACACTAACGCAGGAAACACTGTGGTGGCCGTAAATCCCTGTACTGATGTCAGTCACCTTTACACTCTGCCTGTGATTCGAGCCTACCATCAGAGACAGCAGGTATGTTGTTAGTGTGTGTGTGTGTGTGTGTAGTGTGGTGTGTGTGTGTGTGTAAGTGTGTGTGTGTGTGTGCTGTATGTGTGTGTGTATGTGTTTTATTTATTTATTTATTTCATTTCATTTCTTCTTTTATTTTGAGGATAATGGTTTGTGTGTATGTGTTGTGTGTGTTGTGTGTGTGTGTGTGTGTGTGTGTGTTTATGCATGCGTGCGTGCGTGTGTGTGTTTGTGCGTGTCTCCCAGGGTCTGCCCCCCCACATCTACACAGTGGGGGAGAATGCCCACATGAACATGGTGAGGGAGCTGGGACAGGTCAACCAGAGCATCGTCATCAGCGGAGAGAGCGGGGCTGGAAAGGTCTGGTCTGCCTTTTTTCTTCTGTGTGTGTGTGTGTTTGTTGTTTGTGTGTGTGTGTGTGTGTGTGATGTTTGTGTGTGTGTGTGTGTGGGGGGGGGGGGATGTTTGTGTGTGTGTGTTTGCGTGTGATTTTATTTGTATTTATTTAACTATTTATTTATTTATTCTTTTATATCGAGGATAATGGAATAAGCACTCATGTGCTTTTTTTTTTACATCCAGTCCCCATGTGTATGCAGTTTTGTAAATTTTGTCACCTGTTCCCACCGGCACATAATGGTATACTCTTTCAAAAAGCGGAACAGGATTTATCATCAAAATTGGGTTGTAAGGATGCGAGCGTAATGTTCTAACCACTAGGGTATCCCATCCCCCGTGTCCCATATTATCATGAGTGAATGTGTGGAGTTTTGGATAAAGAGATGATGGCATGGAAAGATGACACTGTCATGAGTGGATGTGTGATGGCATGGAAAGATGACACTGTCATGAGTGGATGTGTGATGGCATGGAAAGATGACACTGTCATGAGTGAATGTGTGGAGTTTTGGATAAGAGATGATGCATGGAAAGATGACACTGTCATGAGTGGATGTGTGTGAAAGGATTTATGAGATAACTGTCATGAGTGGATGTGTGGTGACATGGAAAGATGACACTGTCATGAGTGGATGTGTGGTGACATGGAAAGATGACACTGTCATGAGTGGATGTGTGGTGACTGGAAAGATGACACTGTCATGAGTGGATGTGGATGCATGGAAAGATGACACTGTCATGAGTGGATGTGTGGTGACATGGAAAGATGACACTGTCATGAGTGGATGTGTGATGGCATGGAAAGATGACACTGTCATGAGTGGATGTGTGATGGCATGGAAAGATGACACTGTCATGAGTGGATGTGTGATGGCATGGAAAGATGACACTGTCATGAGTGGATGTGTGGTGGCATGGAAAGATGACACTGTCATGAGTGGATGTGTGTGGCATGGAAAGATGACACTGTCATGAGTGGATGTGTGGTGACATGGAAAGATGACACTGTCATGAGTGGATGTGTAGTGACATGGAAAGATGACACTGTCATGAGTGGATGTGTGGTGACATGGAAAGATGACACTGTCATGAGTGGATGTGTGGTGCATGGAAAGATGACACTATCATGAGTGGATGTGTGGTGGCATGGAAAGATGACACTGTCATGAGTGGATGTGTGGTGGCATGGAAAGATGACACTGTCATGAGTGGATGTGTGGTGGCATGGAAAGATGACACTGTCATGAGTGGATGTGTGGTGACATGGAAAGATGACACTATCATGAGTGGATGTGTGTGGCATGGAAAGATGACACTGTCATGAGTGGATTTTGTAGTGACATGGAAAGATGACACTATCATGAGTGGATGTGTGTGGACATGGAAAGATGACACTGTCATGAGTGGATGTGTGGTGGCATGGAAAGATGACACTATCATGAGTGGATGTGTGGTGACATGGAAAGATGACACTATCATGAGTGGATGTGTGGTGGCATGGAAAGATGACACTGTGTTGAGTGGATGTGTGGTGGCATGGAATGATGGCACTATCATGAGTGGATGTGTGGTGGCATGGAAAGATGGCACTATCATGAGTGGATGTGTGGTGGCATGGAAAGATGACACTGTGTTGAGTGGATGTGTGGTGGCATGGAATGATGGCACTATCATGAGTGGATGTGTTGTGACATGGAAAGATGACACTATCATGAGTGGATGTGTGGTGGCATGGAAAGATGACACTGTCATGAGTGGATGTGTGGTGACATGGAAAGATGACACTGTCATGAGTGGATGTGTGGTGACATGGAAAGATGACACTATCATGAGTGGATGTGTGGTGGCATGGAAAGATGACACTGTCATGAGTGGATGTGTGGTGACATGGAAAGATGACACTGTCATGAGTGGATGTGTGGTGGCATGGAAAGATGACACTGTCATGAGTGGATGTGTGGTGGCATGGAAAGATGACACTATCATGAGTGGATGTGTGGTGGCATGGAAAGATGACACTGTCATGAGTGGATGTGTGGTGGCATGGAATGATGGCACTATCATGAGTGGATGTGTGGTGGCATGGAAAGATGGCACTATTATGAGTGGATGTGTGGGCTGTTGGAGACAGAGATGATGGCATGGAAAGATGGCACTATTATGAGTGGATGTGTGGGCTGTTGGAGACAGAGATGATGGCATGGAATGATGGCACTATCATGAGTTGATGTGTGGACTGTTCATCCTGTGATTGCAGACTGTGTCAGCCAAACACCTCCTGAGGTACCTCACCATTGTCGCCAACCCTGCTGCTGAAAAGTAAGGGGCAGAAGGGAACTTGCACACACACATGACCACAGGCATGCATGCACAGTCACGCCGACACACATACAAGCACACTTGCTGGAACAAGCACATGCACACGTAGACATGGGCATATTTATTTCTGTGCACACATGCGTGCTCCTTGCATGTCTCTCACTCTGTAAACACACAACACACACACACACACACACACACACACACACACACAAAACACACACACACACACACACACACACACACACACAATGCACATGCACACACGCATGTACACATGCACACACGCATGCAAACATACACACACACAGAGTCACACACATACACTCACTCACTCACATGCTCTCTTAATATACACACACAGTGTAATTTATAATCTAAATAAGCATTGGGGACAAATAAATTCAGTGGGCTATTTTGTCTTATAACAAAAGATTTTGTGTATTTTAAGTGTTTTGACATGTTGGGGCATTGTGTGGAAGTTTTCAGCAGCATGTATGTCATGAACAAGTTGAAGCTGGCAGAGCTCATTCCTGAATGAATCGGGATTTAAGCTGGACATGTGTCAGCCATGCCACCAGCAAATAGCTGGCCCACACTTTGACAACAGGTTGATGGGGTTTTGCCCTGCCTGCAAGATGTTCTAGGTTTGCATATGGGACCCTGGTTTGCAATCTCGTTGGAAGGACTGCTAAGGACAGTTGAGTTCCTTCATGTGACATAGACTCCTCAGCACAGACCTGAACTGGTGCCCTTTGATGCTGCCAGGTCAGGAGTTATAGGACACTAACCACTGGGACAATCTATCCCTGGGTAGTGGTCAGGCTGGGCGTTGCTGCACATACTGAGGACAGCTGCTGTGAGATGGTTTCATTTTTTAAAGTGTAAAGGTAAAGGTGTTCCATGACCTGTGTAATCATAGGGGAGCGAGGCATCAGAGACCTCAGCTGCTCTAGGGGCCAGCATGTTGAGGGCGGTGCCCATCTACTCTCCCTCGCTGTTTTACCTTCCCTGACCCTAAAGAGGGCAGGTATTCATTTACAGCTGGGGGGGCTGTACTGAAGCTAAGGTGCGCAAACAGTCACCCATCCACTTGGTAGCCACGCTCGATGCTGCTCAACCTTGGCTGGGGGAAAGTGAGTGCTCTGACCACTGAGCTATCCCGTCCCCTTTTTAAAAAAAAAAAATTTGAAAATTATTTTTGTTTTTTAAATTTGTTTTTTGATTTATTAATGTGTGTGTGTGTGTGTGATGGTTTCAGGCTGAAGGTGGATGACAAGGGATTCCAGATAGAGCAGAGGGTGGTAGACTCCAACCCCATCCTGGAGGCCTTTGGTGAGTCAGCTGTCAGCCATTCTGCAGCCTCCCGCTCTTTGCCCATGGGTCCTCTTGCTTTTCATTTTATACCACTTTATCTCACAGCAGATTTCTCTGCGTGAAATTCGGGCTGCTCTCCCCCAGAGAGAGAGAGTGCGTCACCACAAATACAGCGCCTACCCATTATTTTTGTTACCCTTGTCTGCAAGTGTATTTGTTTCCCTACCAGAGTTGCTTTTTTCTACAGAATGTTGCCAAGGACAACCCTCTTCTTGCCGTAGGTTCTTTTTTGCGTGCACTAAATAATGATGTGTAACACATGGGACCTGGGTTTATCATCTTATCTGAAAGACTGTGTGTGTATCTTTGTGTGTGTATCTTTGTGTGTGTATCTTTGTGTGTGTGTGTCTGTGTCTGTGTGTGCACATGTTGTGTGAAAGTGTCAGTGTGTGTTGATGTGCCAACACTATATTATAGTATGCTGTATACACAGCAGGAGATGTCTGGTGACTTGTTGCTGTGCAGGCAATGCTGCCACCACCAGAAACGACAACAGCTCCAGGTTTGGCAAGTTTATCCAGCTGCAGTTTCTGAGGTAAGTTCTTCAGTTCTGTGTCTGGTTTTTCCCCCCTCATGCTGTGCTTTATAAATGAATCTGTGTCCGTTTTTTGTTTTTTTGGGATGGTGTACCTTTCTATGATGTTTGATCCTTCTATGATTCATGCTGTTTCTTTCCTTCATTTTATTTTCTCTCTGTCTCTGTCTCTCTCTGTCTCTCTGTCTGTCTCTCTGTCTGTCTGTCTCTCTCTCTCAGAGCCTCTGATCCTGACCACAGATATAATTTATCTAAATTTGTGTTTAATGCAATCAATAGGCAGAAAAAGTACTCTAAGTCTATCAGGTAATCCTGTGATGTACATCTGTCTAAACATGTTCACCTTTATCTATATCGCGTATTATCAAGAAGGTGTGCTAGAACATGACTGTTTTTCCTTTTTTCCTTATCTGCCCCTCTTATACTAATGTCTCTGATTCTGATCATTACAGTAAAAGTGAAATGTACATAAGCTTAAGATATCCAGTGATTGTAGAATACAGATAGGTGCTGTTATGTCAGATATTTTTCTTATTTTCTTTTCTATATTGTATTGTGGCCCAAGGCCGATGTGCAATTAAATCATTTCAGTGTTCAGTGTTCTCTCTCTCTGTCTCTCTCTCTGTCTCTCTCTCTGTCTCTGTCTCTGTCTCTCTGTCTCTCTCTCTTCTCTCTGCTCTCTGTCTCTCTCTCTCTCTCTCTCTCTCTCTCTCTCTCTCTCTCTCTCTCTCTCTCTCTCTCTCTCTCTCTCTCTCTTGTCCCAAAAAGTTTACCAGTTGACTAAAATTAAACACTTTCTTGACTTCAACTCAAGGAAACTGTTCTTTCAAGCTTATATACAATCCTCAATAGACTATGCAGCAACCCTGTGGGATTCTGCCAGTGCAAATACCATGAAACCGTTACTTAGCCTGTATAAACGTGGTCTTAAACTGGTCCTATTGAAGAAAACAACCTTGCAAGAAGTGGACTATAATCAGTTGAATATTCTTCCCCTACACCAACGACTAAAATATAACAAAGGCATCATGATGTTTAAGATAATGACAGGAAATGTCCCCACACCCTTAAAAGATAATTTCCCAATAAATCATTCCAGAAATATGGAAAAGCCAAGAGTCCCAATCCCAATCCCAAGAATAGACTTGTTCAAATCTAGTTTACTATACTCAGGTCCTACCCTGTGGAACTCCCTTCCTGATTCAATTAAACAGCACCAATCATTAACAACCTTCAAAAATCACCTCCTAAACCACTTAAAACATCAAAAATAACAAACCACACTCCCCCCTCTCCCCCCCCCTCTGTGTGTGTTTGTGTGTGAGTGTGTGTGTGTGGTGTGTGTGTGTGTGTGTGTGGTGTGTGTGTGTGTGTGTGTGTGTGTGTGTGTGTGTGTGTGTGTGTGTGTGTGTGTGTGTGTGCGCGTTTAAATGTTTCACATGTATCTTACCATTGTATCATTGTAGCTGATTTTTAAGACTGAGTTTCACTATCCCACTTGTTATATAATAAAGATATCTAGCATCCTTATCAGTAGCCTACACTTACAATCTCTCTCTCTCTCTCTCTCTCTCTCTCTCTCTCCTCTCTCTCTCTCTCTCTCTCTCTCTCTCTCTCTCTCTCTCTCTCTCTCTCTCTCTCTCTCACTCTCTCCCCCCGAATGTCTCACCTATTACCATCCTTTTTAGTCATATCTTGTACTCCCTTTTTGATAATCACGTGTGACGAATGTAATTGATTTTATGTAAAATTTTAACTAATGATCGTTAAAAAAACAACCCAAAAAAACCTGAATAACTTTGTCCATTACCACATATATAATTAAAAACATAAATTTTATGATGTAATCATAAGATTGATATGATATTAGGGTATATATATCCCAAAATATGTGCCTGACAGCGGATAGAGTATTCGTGTATCCTTTATGATTTTACTCAGAATTCAAGGCATATATTTTCCTTAGAATGCAGTTTATTGATGAAATGTGTCAGAACCGGTGAAAATGTGTGTGTGTGTGTGTGTGTGTGTGTGAGTGTGTGTATGTGTGGGGTGTGTGCGAGGTGCGTGTGTGTTGTGTGTGTGTGAGTGTGTGTGTGTAGTGTGTGTGTGTTGTGTGTGTGTGTGAGTGTGTGTGTATGTGTGTGTTTGTGTGTGCATGTGTGTGTGAGTGTGTGTGTATGTGTGTGTTTGTGTGTGTGTGTGTGTGTGTGAATGTGAGTATATGTTTGTGTGTATAATGTGTTGGGTGTGTGAGAGTGTGTTTGTGTGTCGTGTGTGTGTGTGTGAGTGTGTGTGTGTGAGTGTGTGAGTGTGAGTGTATGTTTGTGTGTGTATGTGTGTGTGAGAGTGTGTTGTGTGTCTGTGTATGTGTCTGTGTGTGTGTGTCTGTGTGTGTGTCTGTGCGTGAGTGAGTGTGAGTGTGTGTAAAACATTATCCGATTGAAAAAAATGATATGCCTATTTTTTTGAAACATCTAGGATGTTTTATGTTTTGTTGGGTTTTTTTTTCTTTCTTTTTTTTTTTTATTATAATTTTATTGGTAGTATATCTCCCCCCCCCCCCCCCCAATAAGGATGCTAGTTTAAAAAAAAAAATTCCCCTTTTATCCAAATGTATGATTTATGTTACATGTACAATTTTTGATAGATAGTGGTGGATTGATGTTTTCGGTTGTTTATTTCATTTTGTTCTCTTGTTTGCTCCTTATCTACTAACGCTTTTCTTTTTTTCCATAATCAAAATTTTTTTATTGTGACTTCTGATTTTAGTCTTCTGAAAGAGTGCATTTTATTACCTTATCATATATAGTGTCCTTAATTCTTGTGTGTTGTTTGGTACTACGTAAAGTCTTATTGTTTAGTATATTTTGAACTTGATGTATCCCTGAAAAGGGCGGGGACTGGATGTAAAAAAGCACACGAGTGCTTATCTATTATCCTCGAATAGAAGACTTTGCCTTGCCTTGCCTTGCCTTGCCTTGTTCTCTCTCTCTCCTCTCTCTCTCTCTCTCTCTCTCTCTCTCTCTCTCTCTCTCTCTCTCTCTCTCTCTCTCTCTCTCTCTCTCTCTCTCTCCTCTCTCCCTCTCTCTCTCTCTCTCTCTCTCTCAATGCCTTCATCCATCTGAGTATAAATGTGTGAGATGAGGTAGCTTGCTGTACAAACAGTGAAGGAAGGCCTCTGATCATAAAGCTAGGTTGCAAAAGAGGCCATGGGATAGCTAGCAAAGAGGTTAGAACGCTATGACCCCTCCGCTCCTCAAGAAGTGGAAAGAAGTCAAGTTTGAAGCATGTTTAGCAACATTTGAATGTTGGCATTGTTACTGTGTTTGCATCCCATAACTGACGCAGCTTTTGGCCTGTTTGGTGTCAGCAAATTAAAGCCCCATCTGTCTGTAGAACAAGCTACAGTAGGGACAGACTACTGAACAGGAGGATGTTTAATGGTATGGTTTGGTGGGGACAGGATAACTCAGTGGTCAGAGTACTTGTTTTCCCCCAGCCAAGGTTAAGCAGCATCGAGCGTGGTTACTAGTTGGATGAGTGACCATTTGAGGGACTTGGCCTCAGTTCGGTCCCTCAATTCACCCAGCCGTAAATGGGTACTTGCCCTCTTTAGGGTCAGGGAAGGTAAAGCAGTGAGGGAGAGGAGATGGGCACTGCCCTTGATATGCTAGCCCTTAGAGAAGCTGAGGTCTCTGACACCTCGCTCCCTTAACATAGGTTATGGGACACCTTTACTTTTTTACCTTCACTATGGTATTTGTGTTGTGGTGTGTTATGTTGTGGTGTACTATGTTGTGTTGTGTTGAGTTATGGTGTGGTGTGTTGTACTATATTGTGTTATGTTGTGTTGTGTCAGGAATGGGCAGATTCAGGGGGGAGCCATCCACACTTACCTGCTGGAGAAAACTCGCGTCATGCATCAGAGTCACGGGGACAACAACTTCCACGTCTTCTACCAGGTATGTCTGCTGTGCCACTTTTCACCCCTCCAGTCTGCAGCACGCACGCACACACACGCACACACACACACACGCACGCACGCACGACACACACACACACGCACCACACACACACACACACACACACACACACACACACACACACACACACACACACACACACACACACACACACACACACCACACACACACACACACACACACACACACACACACACATACACACACAAACACACACACACGCACGCACACACGCACATACACAAGTATACGAATTCAGTGTGTGTGTGTGTGTGCTTGTACATGTGTGTTCATGATGCGCATAGGACCTACAACCTACCCCACACAGTACTTGTCTTGTGATTTTGCAAAAAGAAAAAAGAAAAAAAGGGTCAGGCAACTGATGCAATCACACATTGACATTATTACCTCAGCTTGCTAGGACGTTATGGTTACACCAAATACGGTGGTGTGAAGGCATGGACACAGTGTGTGTGTGTGTGTGTGTGTGTGTGTGTGTGTGTGTGTGTGTGTGTTGTGTGTGTGTGTGTGTGTGTGTGTGTGAAT